>CAIGQQ010039592.1:1948633-1987359 GCA_903798035.1 Danio albolineatus | reverse complement strand
TCATGGGAGAGCGTCACTGGACACAACAGTCCTCTGTACCGAGGCTCTGGAGACATAGGAGACAAAATCTACTACAATACTGTAAGAAGAACAGATTTTACTATATTATAAAAATATAACATTATTATCCATAAGTCTGGGATAATTAAGATTTGTATATTTTAGAAAAAAATAAAAATAAAAAAAAATAAATAAAAAATAAAATAAAATAAATAAATAAAATAAATTTAAACTTTAAAAAGTAAAAACTAAATTAGAATTTTTTGAAAAGGAAAAAAATACTTATTTGCAATATAAGTCTTTTGTAAAATTATAAATGTCTTGACTTTTTACAAATGTCATTTTAAAAAATGTTTTAAAGGTTTAAATTGAAGTACGCTACCTATTCAGACATTTTCAATGCAACAAATGAGTCCCTGCTGGTTAGAATAGTCTAAAAACATGCAACAGCAAATAGTTGAATGCTCATGACAATGCAGGACTTTGCAATGACCTACTGGAGAGATCAGGGCGCTCCTGTGGAGAAGCTGAGGATGGGCTTTGCTGCATATGGAAGAACGTTTCGCCTGTCGTCTGCAGTCAGTGGAGTTGGAGCTTCAGCTAGTGGTGCTGCTTCAGCTGGAACATACACCAGAGAAGCTGGATTCTGGTCGTATTATGAGGTCTATTGTTATGTCTTAAAAGCATAATTTCATTGTGAATATACAAGCAGAAGACTTACTGACTGATCATCTCCCAGATCTGTACTTTCCTCCAAGGAGCCACTGTGCAACAGATTGATGACCAGAAAGTTCCTTATGCAACCAAAGCACAGGAGTGGGTGGGATTTGATAACAAGGAAAGCTACAAGACTAAGGTGAGTATGCCAAAGTATAAAACATAAGTTCTCCAGCGTCCGGCGACTAGACTGCAGCTAGAGCTGCGCACCGATGGATTACTCTTTAGTGTTTGAACTCTAAGTAGTGAATATTAAACAACACTGAACTGAACTGAACTCAGCTATATACTAGCTAATAATATACTAGCTAATAACTAAACTGACATTTTCAATTTACTATAACCTTCTATGTGAAGCTGCTTTGACACAATCTACATTGTAAAAGGGCTATACAAATAAAGGTGAATTGAATTGAATTGAATAAATGTAGCTCTCATGTTTTCAGCAACTAGGCCTGGTCTTTTTTAGGTGGACTACCTGAAGGAGAAAGGGTTTGGAGGAGCCTTTGTCTGGGCTCTGGATCTTGATGACTTCAGTGGTCAGTTCTGTGGGCAGGGCAAATACCCTCTTATTGGACACCTCCACACGCTGCTTAAGATCAGCAACACTGGTAAAAACATCTCTGTGAAGCCCATTTCCACAACAAAACAAACAATTATTTGGTAAATCATTAAGAAATTATGTCATGATTATGAGATAAGAAAATCAAAAGGATTACATTTTAATAATTGGGAAGGTGAAATTATGAGATAAAAATGCCCTTGTTTGGTTACCCCCGGTTGGAGTGATGATGCATGAACAAAGATTGGCCAGTAGGCCACGCCCACTTGTAGCTTCATTGGTGCTCTTCAGAAACCTATGGGTAGGGCCACACGGAATCTGCGCGCGCAGAATTCCGCAGATTTCCGCAGATTTTTAGCCCATCATTGATTTTGTTTATTTACTGGTGTAAATGTGTTTACAATTATATTTACTCAGTTTTCTAATTAATTTCAGTAAAAATATTGATTTAATATTAGAATATACATATGATTTATTTACAATATAGTTTGTAAAGTACTATTTTCTGTCTTTTAGAAGAGATTTTATACGAGAGACTTGCTTTGTTTACTAAATAAAGTGCATCTAATTGGATTTGCATTGTAAACATTAAATAAAAGTAAAAAAGGTATTACTTTTTATTTAATATATAATTTTTTTTGTTATGATATTCCTAAAATTGATCCGCATAAATCCGCAGATTTTTAACAAAATACTCCGCAGAAATAGCAAAAAATGTCCGCAGATTTCGTCTGGCCCTGCCTATGGGTGACATCATGGATACTACGTCCATATCTTTTACAGTCTATGGTTTTTACTTCATCTCATGATTAAATTAATTTGCCATCATTTTTTATTATAAGACTTTTTAATCTTACAATTAGGACTTTTACCTCAATTTGATTTTAGAAGACATTCTTGATCTCATATTTATGACTTATGACTAGGGCCACACGGAATCTGCGCGCACAGAATTCCGCATATATATGCAGATTTTTAGCCCATCATTGATGCTGTTTATTTACTGGTGTAAATGTGTGTAAATGTTTTTCAGTTTTTACATTTATTTTAGTAATATTATTAACTAATATAAAGATATTCATATGATTTATTTACTATACAGTTTGTAAAGTAACATTTTCTGTCTTTTTAATAAATATTTTATATGAGAGACTTGCTTTGTTTACCACATAAAGTGGATCTTATTAGATTCAAATTGTAAACATTAAATAAAAGTTAAAAAGATGCTACTTGTTTCATATATTAAGGTTTTAGTTATGATACTCCCAAAATCATTCCGCATAAATCCGCAGATTTTTAACAAAATACTCAGCAGAAAGAGCAAAAAATGTCCGCAGATTCTGTCTGGCTCTGCTTATGACTCATATTTATGAGTATCTTTAAAAAAAAACACTTAGTTTGTCATCCTTTGAGTTGACCTCCTATTTTCTACCTATCACAATTCTGACTTTTTGTGTCATAGTTATGATTTACCAAAGCATGATTATTAAATTTTGAAAAAAATAAGCTTCCATACATATCTGACATGAAATGCTAATTAATAATGTGATTGCCATTTTAAGATTATATTGGGATTATATAAAAGAACAGGTAATGTACAGCTCTTTTTGCATCACCATCAAAGTTTATTTTGTGATAAGGAATTCCTGACTATATATTATACCGTTTATTGCTTGACTACTTAAAAAAAGGTAAATACTGTACAAATTTATGCTGAAATTGGCTCATAACGGTTCGTTACATATAAATTATCTTAAAGCTTTAACATTTGAGTTTCAGTTACAGTATTCATCTGTAAGGTACTGGAAATGTCTGATATCTGAATGCAAATCAGAATCAATTATTTTAGAGAGGCATGCAATAAAACAGATAAGATATTTGTAGAATTGTGATAAAATATCAAATTTCTTCCTCCAGAGTTACCATATATCCCTCCAAGTGCAGCAGTTAAGCCCAGTGGGCCATCGACAACAGCATCTGCTACGGTACTTCATTTCACAAGACCTGCAATTGTACCGACAGTTCCCTCAGGAACAGACTTCTGTGCAGGCAGATTAGACGGCATCTACGAATACCCAGCTGACAGCATGATCTACATACATTGTGCCAATGGCAGGACCTTCATACAGAGATGTCCTGCAAAGACAGTCTTTGATCCCGACTGTAAATGCTGTAACTGGCCTAAATAATCATGTTAAAATTGTTACGTGACAACGTAAATGTTTTAAGTAGTTCTGCAATATTTGGGCCCATTAATGCCACAATTTCCTTTCTGTCATGCTTATGCTAATGTTTTAAAACGTAACATAAACAGCCAAATATATAACGCTGCTTACTTTAAAAAAAATGCTACATTTTGATGGTTGAAGATGTATATTTTGTCTAATTAAAACTACCCTGAAGCATTAATCGTCTGCTTATTTCACATATTCAGAGGGACTGTATTTGTAACACCAAGACGTGGCTAATTTCTAAACATTTTGTTTGTTACATTTGTATGTTTATTAGAAAAAATATGAAAAAAACACCCATGTTTCTATTAATAAAAATATTTATTAAACCTACTGTAAATGAAAAATTAACTCATCTTTCACAAACATTTCAAAATAATGAAGGTAAACAATTAAAATACCATTCCAGTGCAAAAATAACTAGGATTTAAAGTAACATTTAACAGTTTTGCAGTGCAATAAAGAACAATAAATTATAGAATATCAAATCACTCCACAATATCATTTGTACGAAAATCTATTGGCCCATTCAGCATTTTTCTTTAAAACGGATCTCACCGTTAACTTAAATCTTCAATAAAATTTGCATAAATTACAAAATTAACTTCAGACAGATCATGTTCCATATAGAGTATTCTGTTTGAGATGAAACTTAAGTTAAGAAGTTAATCAACAACGCCAAGCAGCATGTCAGAATTCAAAAATATTATCTGTGCGTTCTGAAGTAAATTAAACAAAAGTAACTAATTTGCTCAAGTTCCATCATTTCCCCTAAACCTAGAAACATTCAAAAGCAAATAGTGGCACTCAAAAAATTGCAAAACACTATTAATCACTTATTAAGGATCCATTCATCTTCTTAATGCCCACTTGTTTGATTTATTAGTATGACTAGCTGGTTGTTTTTCTGTACAGTCTCTATGTAACAGTGCAATGATTATGCTTAGCAATGCTGTAGGGTGTTTTTGGTCATGGTGAGTGTAGCTTCACCAGTCATTCAGCCAACAAATTTACAGTAATTTGGTCAGATTATTCATTACTCACAACAAAAGTGATGTTAAAAATTAACAAACTGCTGTAGCGTTATGTCAAAAACCCAGAAGACTTGTTTGAGAGTTTTCTGTGTTTTTATGACAGGGTTTTTAACTACATTAAGTTCTGAAGTAAATGTTTTAATCTGAATACTGACTTGCAGTTGAGTCAGTTGAGTCAGCTTGAAAACAAATTTTGAAGTAACATTTATTTTACTTTTAAAATGTTACTACATTAAAGTGTTTGGGGAAGAGCCGTGCACCACAACTGATTTCATTAATGTTTAAAGGGAAATTGTGTAACTGACTGGTTGACTAGTTTACCAAACTCCCAGAAAAACAGCAATAGGTCATGTATGTTTTGTAATGTAGTCCACTTTAATTAATCTAGCAAAATGTGCATGGTTAAATACAGTTGTAGGCAAACTTATTAGCCCTCCTGTATAATTTTAAATTCCTTAATATTTTAAAGTATTTGATAAGTGCTTTTCCAAGTTTCCAAGGTGTTTTTCAAAACATTTTAAACATAATAGAAATGAGTTGTTAAAACTAGTAACTAAACTCTTTTGTTGTTGCCATGATGACAGTACATAATGTCACTAGTTATTTTGCTGGCTACTAGTAAGGCTTAACTAGGTTAATTAGGATAACTACTTGAATCATTGGGCAACAGTGGTTAATTATGTAGCCAATCTAATAAAAAGGAGGCTAATAATACTGAACTTAATTTATGTATAAGGCTACTTACAAATGAACAAATGTGAAAATGTTCATGCTCTGTTAAACATCACTTGGAAAATATTTTAAAAAGAATAAAAGAACAATAGTGCTGGTCAAAAATGTAAATTACACAAATTATAAGAGCCCATTGGAGAATCCGAGGGAACCAGCAGGGAATTAAGTCTTCTAGGATTTTTATTGGCAAGACTACAGCTCTCTATTCTGAAGTCCTGTTATACTACATAGTTTTGAACAAATTTAGGCCAAAATGAAGTTTGATTGGAGCAGCGGTTCTCAATACTGCTCTTCACTGCTCTCCCCACTGCAAATTTTGCATGATTTAGATAACATTACCAGCTAATTGACACATTCCCTACATAGTGTTTACTGCTCTCTACCCCCTGCAAGCATAAAATTGTCTGAACCTGAAGGTTATTTTGTAAAAAAAATTATAATAAAGTTTTCAGCATTTACAGTAATTACAGTAATGTGAAGGGTTATTTAACTGCAATCATGTGATTAGCAAAGAGGTAACGTCTTGTGCACATTATCCTTTGAATTGAAGATGCTTTCAATTTGAAATCAAGCCTGAGTATCTCGTGATGTTCATTTCGGCAGGACATTTATGGTCATCTAACCCTAATCCCAACCCAAACCTATGAAGTAGTAAAAAAACTTTTTGCAAACAAAATATGCAGCCACAGTTCATTTCAGAAGTTTGAAACCGAAATTTAAAGCAATTGCAAAAGACATGAATACGATGCAAACCTGATTGCAGGATTATTTTTTATCATTGTATTAGGCCTATGTTCTTTTGTTAAACCCTGCACTTCTGTTTTTTTTTTTTTTTGGATTGTTCAGTAAGGAATGTAAGAATGAAAGTATCACAACCTTCATTTCTTCAGTGTGTTTTCTAATGTTACACTTTTTCAGATGTTCAAATCACATGTGTTTAAAGATCCCCATACTTTCTAAAGCTAGATTGTTTTGAGATCGACGTAAGTAACATCCCACCGTTTACAGCTCATGCTGGCTGCTGTGAGGTGGAGGCAGATTCTTGACGTCATTATTCTGCAAGAGCTGGAAGTAAAACAGCACAATCTCTTCATAGTTCTGAATGGAGATTCTCTCGTTCACACCATGGAATCTAAAGAAGGCACATGAATGATCAATTATATTACAGCGCCCTATAAAATCCATTCTAGTGAACTCAACTAAACATCCTAGATCGAAATGCAACTCACTAGCATGTGTTGTATACCAAACTGTAGCATTCACAAACAATCGACCAGGGGTGCCCAAACTTTTTCGTATGAAGGGCCAAAATCATTAAGTATCGAGTGTTGAGTGAATATCGAGGGCCGTGGGCCGAAGGTAAATATACCAAACTATATTACATTAAAACTGTAGGTAATTTAACTAACTATAGGTAACTTCCTAATTTATTTTATAATATTTAAAAATAAATAGAAAATATTACTTATATTACTAATGATAAGTATTACTAAATAATACTTATATTACTAATGCAGTATATATATAATTTAATATATATATTATATATATATTTATAAATATAATTTATATTATAACTTATTACAATAAAAACATAATCACATTTTTATAGCACAGTGGAGTTCAATGCTGAATATACTAGTTAAGCAGAATCTGGCTTTGCCTCCATTTGCTCACTGATGTCTCTGCATTGTGCTCTACCCAGTAAGACATTATGAACATTAAAAAAATAATTTAATTGAAACATTTAATTTCCATTAGCTTTTTGCAGCTTAGCATTAAAACAAACAAACAAAAAGTTCCATTAAACTAGAAAGGTATGGTGGGCCAAATTAAAGGTTACCATGGGCCAACTTTGGCCTACGGGCCCTAGTTTGGGCATCTCTGCAATAGACCATATGTGATGTTAAACCACAAAATCAGACATAGAAACTGATAATTACACATTACAAGAAAGCTGAATAAATATTCCATTGATATATACTTTGTTAGGACCGGACAATATTTGGCAGAAATACAACTAACTCAATATCAGAAATCTGAGGGTTCCAAAAAATCTAGACTTAGAAGTCTGCCTTAAAATAAAGTTTGGAATGGAAACAAGATAGTTTCTTTAGGAAACAAGAGCTTTCCTTCATATTCTAATGATATTTGGCATTAAAATTTTTATTCTGATCCATACACAATTTTTGTGATTGCCAAAATATACCTGTGGGACATAAGATTGTTTTTGTGGTACAGGGTCACATATTATAATTTAATCAAATATACAGCACTAATTTCACATTCTACAGTATACAGCTAATTTAGCTTTAATGAAAATTATGAATTGATTTAAAATGATTTACCACAGAAAATAATTGGCCCTTATATTAAAACCTAACATTGAAAACTCTACTATTTTAGTGTTAAGAACCTTACCTTTGAGGATCACCAGGTTTAAACCACGACGGAGCGAAGCGATAAATGTCTCGGGTGATGTCTCTGTAATGCCGGCTGTCAGTGTTGCCCACACAGATGCCTGTGAGAACAAATCATAGAGTGGCTTTTCTCAAGTCAATGATGTATGAAAGGGCCACTTCAGCAGAAATGCACCACAGGACTAACCAGGGGCCACTGTGAGCTGAGGAAACATGGCCAGCACTGTCTTCTTGATTATCTGGAACCCGAACGACTGCTCATCATAAGAGCTAATGGGCAGAGGGTCGAATCCATTCACCATCTCTATCTTCACACGCTCATCAGCTATGGTTGATTGGACCAACTCCAGAACCTACAGGAAAACACACAGCATAAAGTAGGTTTGGAAAAACTTTAATGTGCGTAATTGATGACAGGATTTACATTTTCGCATCAAGGGTTTAGTTCAGCCTAAAATAAAAATACTTTTGTTAATTACTAGCCCTCATGTCGTTTCAATCCACAGAGACCTTAGTCCGTCTTCAGAACATAAATAAAGATATTTTAGATAAAATCAGAGAGAAATCCTCCATAGACAGAAATAGCCTTGAGACCTTCATAGTAACGAAAGAAAAGAGAAGAAAAGAAAAGCATTGTTCAAAATTCCATTTGACTTCAGTGGTTCAACTTTAATCATAAAAAAACGGACAAAAGCTTGCACATCACTCTAAATAGTTGCTCAGCCAAACTGCAAAAAGAGCAAAAATATATTAAAAAAGGCTGCAACACCGAAGCCAATTCATCACATCATGTTGCTCTTTTTATACACTTCCGGATCACATGATCTCGTACATTAATCTCACACCAAAATACACATTAGTAAATTACACAACTTACATATTCAAAACAAAAATACAAAAACAAATCCTAATAATACATCACAAATAAATAAAAATATAGAATATAACAAAGAAATGCAACACAATATAGCCAAAAAACCTTTACCCAAACAACTAATTAAACATTAAAGAAAAGGACGAATATCAAACTTCCCATTTAACCCTTTTGGAGACAACAAATCTAAAGTGAAGATACAAAAGGCATCACGTTGTAAAAGCAATTTATTAAGGCCTCCCACCAACATGAACACTTAACTTCAATCCCTATGTTTTGTAGGGTGGAGACAAAATGTCTCATAACTGAAAAATGCTGCGCAACCAAACTTCTAGGATCATGGTGTCAGAGAGCACATCGATGCTCAGAAATAGGAATTTTTAATTACTACTTGTCTTACCAACATAACATAAACCACACGGGCACTGCAACATGTAGATTACATTAGCTGTCTTGCACAAAACCGTGCCTTGAATTTAAACCTTTTTGCTTTATGGGGAAGTGTAAAAGTTGACGTTTTGTATGTGAAACTGCATTGTTGACAATTCTCACATTTAAAAATGCCCATGTATCAACTGTAATCATACAAAGCTCCAAAAACACTTTTGTACACCACAATAAATCTGTAAAAACTGTTTTGTTCACCGATGTCTTCCGCATCAGATCAGGGTCCGTTTACTATAGACAATATAATGCTAGGGTGTTGTGCTGCATACAAATAGCAAATACATCATACTGTCTGCAATATATGTGCTCCATGACCTGATGTGGGTGAGAAGACATACAGTTGAAGTCAGAATTATCAGCCCACCTTTGAATTTTGTTTGCTTTTCTAAATATTTGCCAAATGATGTTTAACAGAGCAAGGAAATTTTCACAGTATGTCTGATAATATTTTTTCTTCTGGAGAAAGTCTTATTTGTTTTGTTTTGGCTGGAATAAAAGCAGTTTTAAATTTCTTACGTAGCATTTTCAGGTAAAATATTATCAGCCCCTTTAAGCAATTTTTTTTCAATAGTCTACAGAACAAACCATCGTTATACAATAACTTGCCTAATTACCCTATCCTGCCTAGTTAACCTAGTTAAGCCTTTAAAAGTCACTTTAAGCTGTATAGAAGTGTCTTGAAAATATCTAGTCTAATATTATTTACTCTCATCATGGCAAAGATAAAATAAATCAGTGATTAGAAATGAGTTCAAAACTATTATGATTAGAAATGTGTTGAAAACAATCTTGGCTGTTTCTCAATTCCAAGAACACAGAGAACGGACTTGTGTTCTTCTGAAGACCGGTCTTGCCAGGTCACATCGGGAGAACGAACTCGGGAGGCCGCGAGGACAGAGAACGCGTCCTGTGAGAAATGAGATGATGCGTTCTTCCTGATGGTCACATGACCCTCGCGTGTCTTTAACCGAAAATTATTTAAACATTACAGCATCCATACAACGATTTATTGTTTTCCCGTTTCACAATATATGTTATGCATAAAGACTTCAGAAATATACGCAGCAAATCACAAATAAAACACATTTTGATACGAATTTTTAACAAATAAACATCCTTAATGTGTTTATGCCTTTATTAAGATTTTCATTGCAATGTTTACTGTCACCGTCTCATTGAGGGAAACTCCTGAGGAAAATAAGTATATCTCTGAACTTTAATAATAAATCTATTCAAAATGCTGAGCTTCCCACCTCCAGTCGCAATGAATTCTGGGACTCTCAGAGCGAGTTCGGTGCTCAAGTCTGCATCGGTGCGTCCTCGATATCAAGGGAACTTTCATGCGTCCTCCGTTCTTGCGGTCTTGAGTATTGAAACTGAACTTAGGCGGATGATGATGACGTTACACGAAAACCCGCAAGACCGCTGAAGAACGCATATTGAGAAACAGCCCTTCTCTCCATTAAACAGAAATTAGGGGATAAAATAAACAGGAAGGCTAATAATTCAGGGGGGCTAATAATTCTGACTTCAACTGAAGGTAAATAATTCATTTTTACAGATTTTTGGAACACAAGAGCTTCATCTTGGAATTCCATATGATTACAGTTGAACCACTGAAGTTACATGGAATGATTGCAAATGTTTCTGGTTTCTTTTATGGACTTTCAAAATCTGAGGACGAACGAATGTCTCAGGGCATTGGAATGACATCAGGGCAATTAATAACAGAAGTTTAAAGACTGGGTGATCTAAACCTTTAAGTATGTCTTTAAAGCTACTCAATCAATACTCTGTAAGGTGACCTCAGTGACTTATTCATATGAGTGATTCATATGAGTTATATTTATTTATAAATAAGTTAGAAGAGCGAAAGTTAATAGATGAGCTATCGGAATTGTAGTCTGAACTGAATGAGTCATTGGAATGACCTCTCACCTCCTGCAGCGTTTGGGCTGAGTGGATACGGAAATTGACAAAAGCTTCGGCGTATGACGGGATTATGTTAATCTGTTAGAGAAAGAGGAATAATGAGATCTCCATTCATGCTAACTACTTACTGAACTTGCAAACAAAGTGGCCAACCTTTACTCCAGAGTTAAACATTGTGACAGCAGTTGTGGTCCTCACAAATGCATTTGTATCAGGTTTCCTCTCCAACACTCTGAATATGAAAGAGACACAGATGCAGGAGTTTATTTAAAAGCCTACACTGATGTTTATTCACAAAAAGTCGGTGCTGATTGTAAACGATTAATATGGTAAAGAAAATGTGTGATGAAGCAATGTTTAAAAGTAACATACTCTATCACCAAGCCTTTTATATTTGATAAAACACAGAAATATTGTAAAATATTGTTACAGTTTAAGGCAAAACAGATGTTTTAGCAGCCATTACTATGTTGCTCAGCCTCACAGTCATTTCAGAATCATTATTTTACTATGATTCAGTTACCAATGTTCTATGATGAATAAAAAGCTCAAAAGAGTAGTACTTATGTTAAATAAACATATTTTGTAAAAATTTAAATGCTTTTATTATCACTTTCTGTTTAATGCAATTTTTATCAGTAATAGAATTAAATTCTTGAACAAAAGCAAAGAAAATAATATAATTTATAAAGGGTACAATGTAAAACAAGAGTGTAAATGCCTGAAATATGTAACAAGCTTCTCATATAAGAGCACAAAAGGTGATGGCAGGAGAAAAAAATGAGTCATTTTACTGGTCTAAACCATTTTACATTAAGTAAAAATCTTGAATAAAATATGACATGGATTACTATAGAGAGCATTAAAAGCATAAATATCAACTACCTGCTGAGTAGAGGAGAGAAGAGCCACAGATTAGACATGATGAATCTGAGAGGCAAGCCAAACTATAATATAAAACAGGAAAAAATTATTCCCATATATGCAGAAAACAAATCAGAAATTCATTCATTCATTTTCTTTTCAGCTTAGCCCCTTTATTAATCTGGGGTCACCACAGCGGAATGGAACCGCCAACTTATCCAGAATATGTTTTGCACAGCGGATGCCCTTCCAGCTGCAACCCATCTCTGGGAAACATCCATACACACTCATTCACACACATACACAACGGAAAATTTAGCCTACCCGATTCACCTATACCATATCTTTGGACTTTTGGGGGAAACCGGAGCACCTGGAGGAAACCCACGCGACCACGGGGAGAACATGCAAACTCCACACAGAAATGCCAACTGACCCAGCCGAGGCTTGAACCAGTGACCTTCTTGCGGTGAGGCGATCGTGCTACCCACTATGCCACCGTGTCGCCCACCAAATCAGAAATTTATTAAATGCAAAATCCTCTGCTTGCACAGTTTTACCTTGTGTGCCAGGTGTTCAAATGTGCCACGCTCTGGGCCATAACCAAACAGTCTGGGCATTGGATTTTCCTCCAGCCTAGAAACAGATAACAATATATATTAATTTAAATTAATTCTGTAGCTCAGTGGTGTCATGCCACTATTTATTATTAAAAAACAATAATAAAATCCCTTCCACAACACAACATTTACTAAAATGAGAAAAAAACATATTTAAGGTTCCCTAATTAAGCCTTTATATATATATGTACTCACTAATAATGTCTTTTATGAAATTACATTGCATGTTGGATGTCTTCAATGTTCAACTACTGTACCTTGTATGTACTTACAAAAAATGTGGACTCATTTTTTAATTGATATGACAAAAATAAACAACATCATTACTCCAGCGCTGACATTGTTATTGGTTATAACTAGGGCCAGACAGAATCTGCAGACATTTTTTGATATTTCTGCGGCGTATTTTGTAAAAAATCTGCGGAATTATTTTAGGAACATCATAATTAAGAAATAAATATATAAAATAAAAATTAATACCTTTTTAACTTGTTTTTAATGTTTACAATGTGAATCCAATTAGATCCACTTTATTTGGTAAACAAAGCATGTCTCTCGAATAAAATCTCAACTTAAAGACAGAAAATAGTACTTTACAAACTGTATTGTAAATAAAACATATGAATATTTTCATATTAGTCAATATTATTACCGAAATTAATTTGAAAACGGAATAAATATAAACTTACACACATTTACACCAGTAAATAAACAGAATCAATAATGGGCCAAAAATCTGCGGAATTCTGCGCGCACAGATTCCGTGTGGGCCTAGTTATGACTGTAAATTAATAGTTTTAGACACAGTAAATAAAGCATAAGAATATGATTAGATCATAATTATCTACTAAACATATGTAATGTATAATGCATTATCCATGTCGAAGTAGTAACTCTGTAAAGCAACACTAAATGAATGCAAAAATATGATCCTGTAGTTCTATGATGTTGTTCTGTAGTTTATACAGAAATTATGACTTCAGTTTCACAGCATTGTTGTGTAAACAAATTAACATAATTGGGGAAAGTAAATGAAGTGTTATTGTCTGTTCACCTTCTGACTGCTGATGCCAAGATGCCAATGCTGCTCTCTCTGGGAGGCATGGATGAATGCCCTGGAGATGTACTGACACTCAGCTTTACTGTGGTCTGGCCCTTCTCACTGATACCTATTCTATAACACAAACACAAATCAGGTATCAGTTACACTCTAATTTGTTTATTCAATGTCAATATTAGTAGAGCTGTTCAAAATAACAGTCTCACAGGGCAGCAGGTCCATCCAGGCCACTGATAACACCGTCCAGCACTGCCAGACCTTCATCTAAAACATACAAGAGCTTCACTCCACGACTCTTCAGGAGCTTTACGATATTGACTGCGCCATGTAAGCCATTCACCTGATGAAAACAAAAATAAACGTCATTTTAAAAATATTCTAAGGGCGTGTTGTAGTTTGGCTTTCTTGGTTTGTTTGGTCAAGACCAGATAGAATGATGTTTACATAAACATAACACATTTTATGACCAAACTTAAATAAACACAACAGTAAAAACACTTTTATGATGTATAGTTTTGAGACAGAACTTCTCAGAAATTATTGTATGCTAAGCTAAAATGTAATGTTATAATGGTATAAATAGCAATGTCCAGCTGATGGCACTAAATACACCTAAACAAAGAGAGGGATAACGATGGATTTCGGTCACCAACGTCACACAAAACGGTTTACAAAGTTTTAAATATAGATATTTTTGTTAGTTAAATGCTTGGATTTATTTAAGGTGATCTTTACTCACCTCTGGAACGTCATAAGGGTGGCTGCTTTTTATTTCATGTTACTATATTAGGGTTCTTTTGGGACTGCTGATAAAAATCATTAAAATACTATTTTACTATTATATATAGCATTTCAGAGCTGAAAAAACTAAATAATTTGAATTGGATACAACTGAAATAAGAAATTCAGGTGACTATATGAACAGATCATTTTCATCTTTGAGTGAACAAACTATTTAATGGAGTAATAGGTTTTTTATCAAGTGAGAACCTGTAAAAAGCTTGTAAATTTGTTGTTAAAACACACATGCACACACACACACTTAAAGATGACGATGATGATGAGGCAAAAAAACGGGTGTGTTTGAGTATTCTGTTATTGTGATCCTGCCCTGTTTTTACTTTGCTTAGATATTTTGGGACTCTTTTGCGTTCATATTTCAGTCAAACTATACCAGTGTTAATTCAGAAGTAGACAGAGACTCGTCTTCTCTGTGGTCTCGTCCTTATTGTTTGTTGCACACCAGGGTCCATCAAATGGACCGCATTCACAGAGCAATCACACTTCAGTCTGTTTTAATCAACTGTGAACACAACCTTAATGACTATAGCTCAATTCACTTGAAACTGACCTCCTCGTCGTGACCCAGGCCAATGTAAAAGGTTCTGCGAGGAGTGTAGCCTCTTTCCAGCAGGTATTCCAGCGCCTGAAGGATCCCCTTCAACAGCAACCATCATCACAGTTAGCATTAGCCTGCTCTGAAGAGAACTGTTTTAGTGAAAAATGATGCAGTGCTGATTGACTGTACCATCACAGACTGCTTATTGTCGATGGTTCCTCTTCCATAAATAAATCCATTGATCTCCTGAGCAGAGAAAGGAGGAGCATCCCATCCATCCGCCTCATTAGCCGGCACTACATCAATGTGAGCCAGCAGCATGTAGGGCTCCAGATCTGCATCTGCTCCTGCTACCGTGAACAGGTGACTGTAGTTTCCCACCACTTCATGTCTGACCAGACTGGAGGAGAAGACCTTCGGAAAGACTGAGAAAGACTGATAACATCACTTTAGATTCATTCATTACAAACCCTAGCAAAGTCTGATGAAAAAGAAGTCATTTCTGATTAATATAGTTAATAAGTGATTAATTTAACATTTTTACATTATTTATTCTGAAACTTTATCCTATTATTAAGTGTGATAAATGTATTAAGTTTTTAAAAAATTGTATGATTACATTGCTTTCAAGCAAAAAAAAAAAAAAAAAAAACTAAAACAAATTGGTCCCACTTTATATTAAGTGTCCTTAACTAATACATCAAAAATAAGTACAATAAGTACTCATTGTGTTCATACTGATGGGTCAACAGTTTGTTTATATTACAGATTTTTTTTTTAAACACAAGTACAATGCACTTGTACTGTACATGCACAAGTACTGTTCATCAAGGCGGCGTTTATTAAATGTAAATAAATTGTTAAACACTTATGTATTAAACATATATTTATTACTTATTGTGTGTAGTGTCAAATGAAACTATTACTTAGTCATTATAGCTTTTATTACTATTACCAATAATAATAATAATAATAATAATAATAATATAATTAATATTAGAGTGATTTCTAAAGGATCGTGTGACAGAAGACTGTAGTAATGAAGCTGAAAATTAATCATTAAAATCACTGGAATAAATTATTAAATTAAAATATAAACTAATTTTGAACGTTTTTTATAGTGCAATAACATTTCCCATTTTTACAGTATGTACTGTATATTTGAATAAATAAATGCAGCCTTTGTGCGCAGGAGAAGCTTATTTGAAAACATTTAAAAATCTTACTGACCCCAACCCTTTTGACCGGTAGTGTACAAAAAAAAAGTGCATTGTACCAAATGATTCATTCATATATAAAAAAAATGACAACATATTGTAGATTTTTGCAAATCACACTATATTTCAGTGGCTTATTAGTACATGAATAATGGTGTAGGTTTATTTCCCTTAAATCTAAGAAATTGTAGTATCCTTTTTTCTCACAGCAGGGTTATACTGTTGAGCTCATCAAAGTAGTATTAAAATGTATTTATATTTACTCATTTTTATTCTCTTTTGCTAATTGCCAAGCTGCAGAAAGAGTTTGCTCAAATCAGCTGGCACCAGTAAAAAATGACCATGCTGCCCATTAAAATTAATAATTGCAATATATGTTTAGTCAGAAAAGTGTGTAATTAATAGTGTGTAATAATTCTGTAACTAAAATATTTTTAAGTGATAGTTTACCCAAATAATCCAACCCTTTATGGGTTTATTTCATCTGTTGGACACAAAATTATTTATTTTGAACACTGTTAGAACCCGGTAACCATTGACTTCCATTATAGAACTAACAAATATCCCACAGAAGTCAATTGTTACATGTTTCCAGCATATTGTAAAACAGCTTCTTTTGTGTTCAACAGTGAAAAGAAACTCAAACAGGTTTGTGATAAAAATGAGGGATGAGTAAATAATGACAGAATTTCAGTTTTGGGTGAACTATATCAACACATTACATACATTTTATTTATTTATAAATACATTTATTTATATTTACAAAATTTTTAATTCAGTTCCCTCAACAAAGAACGTGAATTTTGTACAAGTCTTTTATTCAAAAGATAACGGGGCAGCAGTTATTGCAAGGTTTCATTGCTTTGACAGTATGTTGTTGTATATGTCTCGAGTCTCACCGCTCCTCAGCAGACCGTCAAACTCCAGCAGGGCGCTCGTGTTCACGTGTGTCTCGGTAAATGAGACGGTGGGAATCCGAATGGCAGCTATAACAGACATGAAAAGAAGCTATTAGAAACAGCTCTTATCTCAGACAATAGCTTCCGTTACATACGTTTATGCCTTCCGACAAATCCTTTCACATCACGTGACATCAGTGTCACATTAAACTGCGCGTTAGCAGCAATCGGAAGAGCCGTGGACTCGGTATTTCTGCGTTCATGTTTTACCTTTGAAATTTGCCAGCAGGTTCTTCCTCTGTTTTGTGCTTAAATGAAGAGAAATGGTTGTTGTGTTTTCCCATTTTCCCAGCTGAAGCCCCGAGTCCACGTCAAGTGTAAACGTCCTAACAGCAGCAACGAGCAGCAGAACTACAGTGGAAAATATGACACTAAATAGCAGCACTTTGATAAACTTCCATAATTTCCAGTGAGTGCTGTGGCCTGTCATGTTTCAGGAAGTGCGAAAGAATCATTACAGGAGCAGGGTTCATGTTTATTTAATAGCTCACCGATGACGCAGCACGAGCGCCACCTGCTGCTGTAGATAAGATCCACGCGTTCAAAATGTTATTATTATTATTATTTAATAACTTTGATAATATTTCAAATGTTCTTTTGTTACATATTAATTGTTTTTATTTAATGGCAATGCATAATGTTAAATTTGCTACATTGGTTAACATGAAAATACTAATCTATGTGTGCACTTAGCATGTATTAAACCAGCAAAACCTAATAACTTGATTTGTCACGCACTGTACATACAAGTTACCAAATTCTTGTATTGTTTATTTATATCATGTGTATGATAGACAGACAGATAGATGATAGATAGATAGATAGATAGATAGATAGATAGATAGATAGATAGATAGATAGATAGATAGATAGATAGATAGATAGATAGATAGATAGATAGATAGATAGACAGACAGACACTGCATATATAAGTACACCCCTTACAAATCTATCTTTTAAATTCATATTTAAATTCATATAATTAGGAAGCTATACAGTATTATATTTGTGCATATACATTAGATTAGTCAGTACTGAAGCCCAATCTGTTGTTAATTTAACAAAATAACTTACAATAATGGTCCAAAAACTAGTACACCCAAATTTATGTTCTAGAAAAATCAAGAAAAGCAAAAGTTTAAATATTTGGTTGAAATGTTTTAATTTTTATTTTGCAGTATTTTGCTAGAATTTAATTGTTTTATCTTTCGACTTTTAAATATGTTTGGTGACTATAATATTTCAATAAATATTTTTGTTTAATAAATCTGTTTTGTTTAACATACATTGCCTATATTTAGATATGGATAAAAATATTCATTTTCAGAAGGGTGTAACTTAATTATGCTGAGCAGTGTAGACAGATAAATAGATATATAGATAGTTTTCAGATAATAATTAGATAATAATTAAGGTGATATGTCTATATAAATGTATGTAATAAATAAAGTTGTAAATGTAACTGTTTTTGAATGTATACTAATGCTAATGTTCTTATAACAGTATTAATCTTATAAATTGTTTATTGAACTAGGCATTTCAAATGTCTACATTGCAATATCAACAACAGCAAATAAACACTTTAAAATTGAAGCCTGTGTGAAGTTTTACATACAATATGAAGTATCTGATGAGTCATCTATTTTTTTAATCAAATCCCCCTTTTAAGCCATTTACATTGCATTAACAGGGTGTCCGCGGGGTCTGAAAAACCAAAATTGTTTTTTTGTTGTAGATGTTAAATCATTTTAAACAGGTCTCAATTTTTCTGCCCATGAAAAGCTACTCATTCAGACCAAAACATCTAATATTTATAATAACATTTGTTTAAAAGTTCTCTATTTATTTATGGTTACAGACCTGGAAATACAGTTTCATTAACTTAATTTATTTAGTAGCATAAATGTAACTTTTTTTTTTAAATGTTGTTGCGACAATAAAACCAGTTTACTTGTTTTGACACATTATTATAAATATGTGGTTAAGAAATAACAAAATTTGTAATTTTTTGATGACGATAGTAAAAATATATATTTTTTCCCGTTAGAAAAAAAATCCTTATAGTGCTTAGCTCCATATATAAAGTCAGAAATTTCATTAATGGTCTTTAAAAAAAGTCTTAAATTTGACTATGAAACCCACAGAAACCCTGAATAAACTAAATATAACAATGCATTAAATACTGTATAACAAAGTTAGTTAACAAGGTGTTGAATTAAATCACTTGAACATAAAACCATGTTGTCATGATTATATAATTTTTTGTGTGGCAGGTGATACAAGACTTCATGCAGTCGATAGGAGACAGACAGCTTATATATGACTATTTGTGAATAGCATTTAGGAGAAGGCCTAATATACACTCAATTCAACATGCAAACTAATGCAGTTAAACTAATCTAACATGAACCAGTGCAGCTGTTAACCACGTTACATCCAATTTTATCTGGAATCAGAATTATCCAGATCTGTATTTTCTTACTTTTGAATATCATTGACAAAAGTTTGACACCAAGGGCAAGATAAAAGGTAAAACACATAACTTTACGTAGTTTATAACCTCTGTTATGACAATAGGAGTTCTTTATCTACTCTCTGTATCTTGATGACTTCGCAAGATTATGGTGAAGGACGACTACCCTCTCATTCACATCCATAAACGTCTGAATACTGTTTTTTTAATCATTGACAGCAGCGACAGGGCAAAGTCAAAAATACAAACTCTGACTTACAGTAGACTACCTATACTGTATGGGAAAAATGATCTAAGATGTTGAATTCAGTGAATAGCAGTGAAACGTTTGGACATGTGCATAACCCAGCTGACCTTGAAGATGCTCAAAATTAACCTTAAAGTTTCCCAATGGATAGCATTTCTGATCTATAAAACACATACATTTTCCACCCCCAGAAAATGAAGTTGGACATAACATTTTTCATAAAGGATGATTTCAAAATTGATAATTGCAAAGATTGTGATTTTGCAAAAAGAAACATTGTGAAAGGGCAAGAAATGTTATTTTGTATTGACTATCTTGTATAGACTATTTTTTTTTTGTATATACTATTTTGTATAGAACTATCTGCACTAGAATGAGATGCAATTTCTACATTTCAACATATTAAAGTCTTAGCTTATCCAAAACAGGTTACCAGTTGAATATAATTTATATTATTTTATATAATGGTGTATGATGTAGTTTTACATTATTTCATGAAATAGTTTGGGGTTAAATGTATTATTTTTTAAAAGATGTCTTTTATAGTCACCAAGGCTAATAAGATCACAAATATACTAATCAAGTCAAATATTAGGCGATGCAGTGGCACAGTAGGTAGTGCTGTCATCTCACAGCAAGAAGGTCGCTGGTTTGAGTTTAAATGTTCATGTGTTACTGGTGAATTGGATCAGCTAAATTGTCCGTAGTGCATAAGTGTGTATGGATGTTTCCCAAAGATGGGTTTTGCGGCTGGAAGGGCATCCGCTGCGTAAAACGTTTGCTGGATAAGTTGGTGGTTCATTCCGCTGTGGAAACCCAAGATTAATTAAGGGACTAAGCTGAAAAGAAAATGAATGAATGAAGTCAAATATTAATATAAACAGCAAAAGTAAGTCCAAGGCACTTGAAATGAATGGCAAGTGTTTGACGAAATGTGTGGGTGCAGTTTTAAGAAATAGCCATGCCAATAAAGGCTTTTAAATATATTTTTCTACGGTTTGAGTGCCTTGGACTTACTTTTGCCGTTTATTCTGATGAACCCCTCACCCTAAAGAGCACCGAGACATTATGCTACCACTGAGCACTTTGTTTAATTTTGGATTCAAATTCTGGTAACGACACAATTGTTTTGATGACAAAAACTGAATTTCCAGAATCATCCAGTCCTGGGTGTTACACAAAACACTTCTTAAGTATCGTGTGGCAAACTTTAAGGTTCTTACTTTTGTGGAAATTGTGATGCATTTTATTCTGTGATTAATAGAAAGTAATTTTTTTTCTTTAAAAAAAAAAGCCTTTTCTTTTTTCAATTCCTGTTGAATAAAATACTCAAATTTGATCAGAAAATAAATTTGTTAAAAAAAAAAGTCATTCTGATGTAAAACTTTTGAACAGTAGTGTACAAACCTCTTTTATTTAGTCAGAAGGCAAAGCATACAAACGTAACATTCTAGGTGCGAAGTGTCGGCAGATTCCTGACATCACTGTTCTGCATGAGCTGGAAGTAAAACAGCACGATCTCTTCATAGTTCTGAATAGAGATTCTCTCGTTCACACCATGGAATCTAAAGGAAAGTACAAGTTGGTTAATATTTAGTCTTTTTACAGCATAAGCCACTTCAATATCATTTTCATGTATTCTACCTTGCAGAATCTCCAGGTTTGTACCATGAGGGGGCGAAACGATAGATGTCTGGAGACAGTTGAGTGTAGTGCCGGCTGTCAGTGTTGGCCACACATATGCCTGTGAGAGCAAATCATAGAGCTCGTTTGTTAACAAAACAAAGAGTGAGAGGAGCTCTTTGGAAGTCAATGATTTATGTAAAGGGCACTTAAACTACAAGGTGTTCTTGACAGTAAGAGCTTGATGACAATGCTGAAAGCCTCACCTGGAGTTACAGTGACCTGAGGGAAGATGTCCTGAACACTTTTCTTGATGATCTGGTAGCCGAATGTGTCGTCCTCATAGGAGCTGATGGGCAGAGGGTCAAATCCATTGATAAACTCCACCTTCACCCGCTTGTCGGATACAGTGGATTCAATAAGGTTGAGAACCTAGACAAGAAATAGGGAATTCATTTGGCTTTGTTAACTTTAACGTGAAAATTAAGTTATGAAAATTGAGTATTTAATCATGTGACCAACACAATTCTGTGATCTTTCCTATAATTTTCCATTTACTTTGTAGACAAATGTTAACAATATAAACAATACAAAACAATAAAAATAAACAATGAAGAAAAACTACATAGAAATTATACAGGAAAACATTCAGGAATACAATTTTTTTCCTTAACAGCACCTATTAACTGTCTGTTTATGATGTTTAAGGTAGTTAGGTTTAATATTGGGTAGGATAAGGAAAGTTAAATAAGAACATGCAGAATGTGTACAGTATGAATAACAGGCAGTTAATAAGCCACTAGGTAGTTTTGAGAATTAAACTAGAGCTTTACCAAATAGATAATTAACAATACTGCATATATTTAAATACATCTAATATATAACCTTGCTACAACATGCTAAATTTCATTTTTACACTTTTTGTTTATCTTGGAGTCTCATGTTTAGAAAACAATTCAAAATCATAACTTGGACAGATAGTTTATGTCTTTCCCGCCATGGTTCATGAAGAGTTCGTTTTAAACCCTGCTATGGATGATCGTCTATTTATGTGGATTTCGATAACTGTAGATTTGCATAAGGGTTGAGCTGAAAAGTTTCCTGTGTTGTCTTGTATTTCCTTCTGGAAATGCAAATGTAGCCAAAAGTGTGAGGTATCTGAATGTGCCAATGCTGTGCCTCTCACCTCCTTCACTGTCTGCGATGAGTGGATGCGGAAATTGACAAAGGCCTCAGCATACGCCGGCATCACATTAATCTGTCAGAGACGGTGAGAATCACTATTCTGATCACTACTCAAAGGTTTTTTTTGTTCATGTAAATGTAGGAACAGACAAAAGAATGCACATAACGGCCTACCTTTACACCAGAATTGAACATGGTGACTGCAGTTGTTGTCCTCACAAAGGCATTTGTGTCAGGCTGTCCTTCTAAAACACTGCAAATGAGGTTTAAAAATGGTTACAGATCATAACAAGTGCAAACAACTTCCTGCAGTGAGCAGAAATGAGGCCTACCTGCTGAGCAGAGAAGAAAAGAGCCACAGATTAGACATAATCATTCTATATGGCCACCCGAACTAGAAGGAAAAAGAGAAAGTGTATTTACATGGCTACCATATTTTAACCATACAAGACAAATTCTAATCTATTTAAATTGGGGAACAGTTCAATTAACAGCTTGGCTTACTCAAGCTACAATATATGACATATGCATGATCACTAAGGGGGCTTTTACACCTAGACTTTTGTTTCGGTTCCCCAATTAGCGCGGTTCATTTGGCTTATGTGAATCCAGCAACTGCGCTCGGATCTGCGCCTAAGCAATCGGTCCGAGATCGCCTGAATAAGATTGAAACGAACTCTGGAGCGGATCGATTGTAGTGAGAAAGCAATTCGATCAGAGCCCGGCTATATCACAGTGTATTATGGATATGTAATAGACATATGATGATATGAAGAGAGAAGGGCGGGATGTCATTCTTACCGGTAAATGTGCCTTTTGTGTCAAATACGAAAGTGAAAGCATGTTAACTATTAAAGAGAGCGGTTCTGCAGTCCAGACTGCAGTCTTGGTTCATCTTTTATTTATTTCTATAATGTAAAGCCTATAATGCATAATTCTAGCCAAGGCCTATGTTTACCCCTGATTTATACTTGGTGATGATGTCTGTGGGTGCCACCAATCAAAAATAAAGCGCAGCTTTCTGCTTATAATGTCTTGTTGCTCATTGATATAAAGTAAAATAAGGACGCATGACAGCGGAGCGGGACTGCAACATAAACCGTGAAACTCTGACCAACGTGAGGAGAGTTTACTTGCACATGACTTGTTTTAACTGTTTTGGTCCGTTTAGAAACTTTGCCTTGTGAAAGCGAACCGCACCAAGTACAAAGTTAAACATTGTAACAATTTGAATCCATTTCGGTGTAAAAGCACCCTTGGATGTTGTTTGGAGTACAAAGTGGGCATCACAGGACACTGTTTCTAAAATGTAAGAGCAGTGACACACTGACTATACTAACTGGCCACTGGCTCTTCTATTTACAAGACCATGCTGTACACTTCACATTCTCGCACTTGCAATTCTACTTTTAGTATCTTAAGTCTTTAGTATAAAGACAGTATTAGGAGTGGTCTGTAAAGCATTTTAAAACATGACTTTTGTATTGTTACCTTATGTGCCAGGTGCTCAAATGTGGCACGCTCAGGACCATGACCAAAAAGATTAGGCATCCGATTTTTCTCCAACCTGGGAAATTTAGAGTCCAAATAAATAAATAAACAAACAAACACATACACACACACACACACTCACGATACTTAACATTCATTCTCTGCGAGTTAACTTTTCTTTATTATCTTCCTTACTTAGCCTTTCTTGGTCACATTTTTTTACGTTTTGACATAACATTTCGTCTTAATAATTATTTTAAAACTTATTTAAATGTTAACAGTTTTCATACTGAAGTAAATGAACCATTTATTACCTTGCGACAGCCGATGCCAGGATGCCAATGCTGCTTTCTCTGGGTGGCATGGACGAATGTCCTGGAGGTGTACTGACACTCAGCTTTACAGTGGTCTGACCCTTCTCACTTACACCAATTCTACCGAAATAGATAGGGATAAAAGTTACACACTAGGGCTGCACAATATATCGTTTCAGCACCGATAACCCATTATGTGCATTCGCAATAGTCACATCACAGCATCTGTAATGTGGAGTTATTATTGTTGATCAGCATTTAACATTTGATTATTCAATAATAGGGGCAGGACAAAATAGTGATATACATGAGGTAGCGCGTCTCGTAACAGCGGATAGAACATATATCAATGTTGCAATTCTGAGACATATGTGCTGCTAATAAAATAAATACATCTTATAACTTTGATGCATTTTCCCCCTCTTCATTTACAAATATAACATATTTTGGATGGTTTTCTTGTGATATGTAAAAATCGCTGATATTGTTATCTATCATTACAAGGGGCAAATATCATGATAATATTGTATCGTATTACTGTAACTGAATATGTAACTACTGATTTCACTTTTATCTTTGCTCTGTCTTATTTCTTCTACCAATTTCTTTGATTCACTCATCTACAAGATTATTCCAATCAATCTAAAGAAATGAATAGCTCTGTTTGGAGTGAAATCAAGTCGTCTGCCGAAATTGTGGTCCTATCGCAATATAAATCACAGCTAAATAAAATGTCGAGCATCCTTGTTACACACTAATTTAATATCAAAACTATGATATTAAGGCAGTAAATCAATGCTCTCACAAGGCAGCAGGTTCGCTCAGGCCATCAACAACACCATCCATGATGGTGAGTCCTTCATCTAAAACATAAAGAAGCTTCACTCCACGACTCTTCAACAGATTCACAATCCTCACCGCACCTTCTTGACCATTGATCTGAGAAAAAAAACAAATATTTGCATCAATCTGAAATTTTGTCTGTGATTTCAGCAGATGGCTTTGAGACTGACCTCTTCGTCATGACCCAGGCCAATGTAGAAGGTTCTGCGAGGAGTGTAGCCTCTTTCCAGCAGGTATTCCAGCGCCTGAAGGATCCCCTTCAACAGCAACCATCATCACAGTTAGCATTAGCCTGCTCTGAAGAGATGTGCAACTGTTTTAGTGAAAAATGATGCAGTGCTGATTGACTGTACCATCACAGACTGCTTATTGTCGATGGTTCCTCTTCCATAAATAAATCCATTGATCTCCTGAGCAGAGAAAGGAGGAGCGTCCCATCCATCCGCCTCATTAGCAGGCACTACATCAATGTGAGCCAGCAGCATGTAGGGCTCCAGATCTGCATCTGCTCCTGCTACCGTGAACAGGTGACTGTAGTTTCCCACCACTTCATGTCTGACAAGACTGGAGGAGAAGACCTTCGGGAAGACTGAGGGAGCAAAAAAATAAAAAATTGAATGGAAAACATCCTTACGCTCTAAACGTTTTAATGGTTTATGTGTCTCACCTCTCCTCAGCAGCAGGTCAAACTCTTGCAGGGCAGTTATGTTCTGATCAGACTCTGAAAAAGACACTGTAGGAATCTGAACTGCCTCTATAAAAACATAAAAAGAAAACATAAGAATCTGAAAGTTAATATTTACATCGAAACTTGGCTGAAAACAACCTGTTTTACTCAACAATCACCATGTCTTTAGACTGATTTTTTTTTATAAAGAATGTTTGGTTTATAAAATTTATATATGAAGTGGATGAAAGAGTTTTTTTCAAAATTGTCTTAAGACCAGAATGGGTGTTGTTCAATTGTTTTAGAACTTTTTAAAATGTTTTAATTAGGGCTGCAAGATACTGGAAAAATCTAGCATTGCAATATTGATTTATTTTGCGATATGAATACAATTTCACCAGATGACTTAATATTTCTATTTTGGAAAGAATTTATAGTGTTAGATCAACTGAATCTTCATCAAATCTAATAAACATCTATAAATTTCCCAACACATTTTCGTCATGGTCTGTGCTACTTGCAGTGCAGTTCTGTATTTGCATGTGTTGTATGTTTATGGATAACAATCTATAAATATAATTAAGAAAAATATACAACAAAACTAAAGTGTTTCATTTTTTCCGAGTTTAACAGTATTCAAGTACAGTAATTGAATGATAAAAATTAAAATAATTTTTAAAAAATGAATCGTAGTTAAGCTCACAAATGGTACAATTGCATTATACAATCACAGGCTTCAAAAACACATGCAAATAATAAATAATAATACAAACTCAACATTGCATATATCTTGCGATATGACTACTGCGAATTGTCAGATTGCGATATCGATGCTGAAACGATATATTGTGCAGCCCGTTTTAATCCACTTTAAATGTTGACATATACACAACATTCATATTGAATAATCCCCATTTATTCATATAGAGAGGTATTAAAACACTTTTCTACATTAAATTCACTTTTCGTACCTTTGAAGTTTTCCAGCAGCTTCTCTCTTTGTTCTGGACTTAAAGCGGGATAAATGGTGCTTGTATTTTCCCATTGTCCAAGATCTGCGTTCACTTTAAAAGTAAATGTTCTACCGATCACAACCGAAAACAAAATTATAACTGAAAGGAGCAGGATTGCCGACAGTATTCCAAACAACTTCAAAACAGACTTCTTGGTGAATTTGGTCTTCATCTTTCAAACGTTCAACAAAAAATGACAATCATGTGTAAGATCAGGGTTCATAATTTTTATAGCCTCACTGATGACGCAACATAAGGGGCCTCTGCTGGTGTGATATAACACCAATAACAAAACGTCAAGACCAACTGAGATTTTTTTTTTTGATTAAGAACAAAAATATTTCAACACAAAACAAATAACCAAATGTTGACTAACTATTTAAATAAGCATCCTTGTATTTTTTAGAAGCCATCAGAGAGAAGTTGAGCATGACGCCTGGCCAGTCCGACGCCTGACACTCCTCCTGGTGTGTCTAGGAGGAGGCAGTCGAGTCGCCACACTGGCCTTCAGATCCTCTCTGTAAGTGCGAAGTTCATGCCAATGTCTGCTGGGTGAGGCTGCAGGCTCCTGGACACGACGTGGGAGCAACTGTCTTAACACTGGAAAAAGCCTTTTGTCTTGCTCAAACCTTTCAAGAACAGCATCGACCGCATCTCCAAACAGGCCAGATGGAGATATCGGGGCATTGAGGAGGAAAATCTTGTCCTTTTCATTCAGAGAGGACAAATCCAGCCACAGATGTCTCTCTGTGACAACCATTGCAGCCATGGAGTAACCAATGGCATGGGCTGTTTGCTTGATGGTTCGAAGTGACAAATCAATGGCTTTGCGGACTTCGTGAACCGCTTCAGGACCAATGCCCTTGCCAGTGTCCAGGTCCTGCAGCAACTTGGCCTGGTACGCCTGTAACACTGACAGAGTGTGCAGTGCACCTCCGGCCTGACCTGCAGCTTTATACGCCTTACCGACCAGACGAGAGGTCACTTGAGAAGGCCCCGGGGGCAAAGTTGGGGTGCAAAAAAACGATGCGGTGGAAGGGGAGAGATGGTTCCCTAACGCCTGTTCCACCTTTGGCATCGCTACATAGCCATGCTCTTTCAACCCCACGACATTAGAGGAGTAAGACAGCACTGGGTCATATACTGGGGCAGAGTAAGGAGTCTTCCATGATCTTGACAACGCTCTGTGGGCGTCAGGTAAGAATGGAAGGCTCTGCTTTGACGGGTGAGCTTGTTCTCCAACGAGAAACATACCGTCCAGCCGATTGGGCTTCTCAATGGGGTCTCGTGGCCAGTCGAGACTCAGTTTAGCCACTGCCCGAGTAACAACATCAAGCATCTCAAAGTACGCTTGATGCTTAACAGGTATGACGTCTTTCGCTGACCTTACGTTTTGCTTTTTTGAGTCTGGAAGCTGGTTCTCGTTTGGACTGGAAGTTGTTACAAGGCCCGGTTTCGCATCCAGAACGGGTTGCTCGAAGTGAGGACGAAGACTCGCAGCTGCACGCTCGTTTGCGGAGGACGTGTTTGCCGCCCCCTTATCAGACACGGTGCTCGAAACACAAGGCGCAGATGCACGAGCTCCTAAATTGGTAAACACAGCCAGGCGGGAGCGGAGCTTGGCTATAGTGAAACGCTGGCAGTGGACGCAGTCAGAGCCGGTGAGAGCCGCCCGAGCGTGCTCCGCGCCCAAGCAGAGAATACAAAACGCATGCGAGTCCTCCATTGCAATACGATGAGGACATAGTGCCATGCATTTCTTGAACATTTTGATAGTAGCCATAATGTAATCACTAATTAGATACGATGATAAATGATCACATAACCTTAACATGCAGGTTTTCTGAAGAAAAAAGACGGAACCGCCAATTTGGGGTCACTTGACTTCCGGTAAGGACTCGGCCAATGAGATCGCCGTGTATTTATGCATTTATAATATTACAAAGCATAATTTAAACCGAAAGGGAAATATTAAAGTGTAGAATGGCGGTCTTGCATGCGTTTAGTCTCCTGAATGAAAATGATAATAGTTTATTTACAGTGACAACGTGTGTGTCAGCAAGTGTGCGTTTGTATACGAAACTGGAATAAACAGTACATGTATTCCATAGATAATACAACATTGTCATTTTGTAAAAGTAGTTTTTTTAATTTTTTATCTAGCTGTTTGAAATAATGTCTTTGTTGGTTTTGGTTAATTAAAAAAAATGTTGGCCGTGAAGACCAATGGAATTATTGAATAAAATGGTATGATTTGGAAAATATATTTACTATCTTACTGAACGTTTATTAGCCATTCCTAATAAAATTTTAACTTAATAGAAGTTTACTTACTTGTGCATCTGTATGATAACACAGAAGAGCTTTGGAGAACAAATTTATTTATTCACAAATAAAACCAACAAACAAAGTACACATTTAAAAACTAAAACCGATCATGACTTCTGTAAGACTGTAAGTAGAATGTGATCGTCTCTGTACAAGTTCAGATATCTTTATCAGGATGGTCGACATCAGTATAAATAACCTTTGTAACTTCCAAGTAAAGAAAAACAGTATAAAACACACATCTATTGTATAAGATCAACCAGAGAAAACTCCATGCACAGGACTAGCCAACTGCACATCCTTTTAAAGTTAAAATCCTATTGTCTTTCAAAAGCAAGCATTGAGGAGTTATGATGAACAGTAATTTGAACGACACCTGCTGACTAAACCCTGAGATGAAATCAACACATCTTCCTTTGGCATCAGTGCATTTAAGGCTAAGCGCCGGTGAAGGACGAGATGCACATGAGAGCAGATTCATGCAGACCATCCAGAAGAGCAGTGAAAGGACTGGAGAGCGGCTCGTCCATGCAGGAGTAGATGATGTAGAGCAGACAGACCACCAGGAGGAAGACAATGACCTGAACCCACAGAGGCACCAGACGCTGCTGAATCTCCTGCCTCTCCAGTGTAGTCGGACTCAGTAGGGGCATATCAGGATATTTAAACTGCACGGGACGACCTGCAGCTCCCTTTATAGACCTTCTCTTTGTAGCACTGCATGCAAAAAAATAAATAAGTAAAAGCATACACTGTTAAAAAAAATGTAAAAAATAAAGTGGTATGCAAAACGATAATTGGGGACAATAATTGTACTTAAATGGATAGTTCACCCAAAAAATTAAAAAGTTACCATTACTCTCAGGGGCATCCAAGAAGTTGGCGACTCACTTCAGAAGAGCAGAAATCATGGTTCTTGGTAATTAATAAAATGACAGTGAATAACTATTTGAACATTGGGAGCCCATTAACCAAAACATATTGGACTCAGAAATTGTGATTGTGACTTGAAACAGTCACAATTACTACTTGTGGCTCCTGATCATACTGTAAGGTCTTATGAGAAAACTATTGGTTTGTTCCATTGCATTATACTAAATCATAAAGGATAAGAGATTTAGCTTAAAGATTTGTTAAATGTTCTACTAAGAAAAACTAAATCTAAAAGAATCACCACTTCTTGGATGGACAGCAAGTTACCCTCCTTTTTTTAATTTTTGGGCCAAATATCATATGCTGTACTTACAAGATTCCAGTGGGGGTTCTTTCAGCATCAGGGAACATCTCTGAAAGAACATCTGACACAGGTTCCTATTGGCCACAAAAAAGAAACATTCTGAATAGAAAAAATATCAACATGAAAAAGCAGTCTACAAAATTTTTTAAAAATCACAGAGAATCAGGCACCACAAAATATGGAGGACAGTTCATTAAAGAGGAATATCTCATATATCTCATATAGGTAAATGTTTTTTCTTTTTTATTTACTTACAGCTCACCAATTCTGCATCTAGTAGATGAATAAAATGTAATACTGTAAAATAAGATTACATTTCAAAATAACCTGTGTCAATGTCAGAGCAGAATTGAGCATCATATAAACCTTCAAAAAGCATTGTCACTTTCAAAACAATGTATAATGTCTTAAAGAAACAATTAAATGACATTAATCATATTTCTTAATTCTCAGAAGGAATTATTTTGGGTTGAAATATAGCAATATAGAAATTTACATTATCTGTAACAATTGACTTCAATAATATTTGGTTTTCCCATCATGGATGTCAGTTGGGACCAGTTTCCAACATTCTTCAATATATATTTTGTTGTGCTCAAAAAACTGGTCAGGAACAAGTGAAGGGCAAGTAAATGACAGATTTTTAATTTCTGACTGAACTATTCCTTTAACAGTGTAGCTCAAAAATAGAGTTAAGGCATCATGTGATCTGCATTCATGTGTGTAAAGATCTTATTATTCATTAAGGCAGTGCTCTGATACAACTCATGCTGTTCAACTTGACAAACCAAGACTGCATTTTACAGCATCTTTACCTTCAAAACAAAAAACAAACTGAGGAAACAGTACGCTTCCTCTAAAAATGAAATTAAAAAGATGCATTTTCCTGGCTTATTCCTTTGAACATTTCGCAGAGGTTAGAGCTCTCAGATCTAGAAAGTCAGTGCAATAAAGGCAGAAAAGAAAGAAACAAAAGAGAACTCTGAGGGAATTCCCAATGGACGCAGGGAGTGTGAAAGCCCATTAGATGTCTGGCAATGCAGCATGTCTGCTGAATTAAACATCCAGTGAAAAAAGTGAGGGCAAATGAAGAGACAGACCCTGAGGAGAGAGGAGGAGGAAGGCTGAGGGAGGAAAAAAATAAAAACAGCTGTTACTCTGACAGTCTGTTTCTGACGGGATGATGGAGATGTTAAACAAAGAGATTTGCTGGTCATGGTGTCTTTATCCAGCCTCATGAAGTCCTGATGAGAGAAACAGAGCTTTTGTCAGATTTGTTGAGCGCTGTGTTAGCAAACACATTATCTGTATCCACAAACCCGCAGGGCCCTGCTGTCCACCGTCTGCTCGGCCCTCAAACCAGTCCACCTCTCAGTCTCTGTTTGTTTGAACTGAGGACTGAACCTGTTCTCAATCTGCAGACAAAACAGATACAAAACAGCACAAATAAACCCCTAAGACTAAACAACCACCAACCAAAACAAAACCACTGACAATCAACCCAGTATTATGGAGTTCTGACTGTCTAAAACACACACACACACACTCCCCTCTTCCACCATCTCAGTGATGCTGAAGGATCTGTACGGGGAGCTGCTGTTACTCAAAGAATCATTCTGGGCAGACACTGTGTACTTTCCCTGAAAGAGAAGCAAACTGAATAAAAGCACAAGTGAAAGGAAGAAGAGACATCTGGAACAGTCAGAATCAGATGCAACACCGAAAGCCCACAATCCTTCAGTGCAATGCAATCAAATATTTTCTGAAAAACAGTGTTTATATGAACCAAAATGTGCAGCTTTATAAAAGAGACCATATGATGTCATTTTAAAAGTTTTTATATTGCTTGTAGGGTGCAAAAATTGAGCTCCAGAAGTAAAGATTTTATTCATTTTTGTATTCCATAGGAAAAATATATAGATTTTTTAAATAATTGATAAACCTAAACAGTCAGACTACAACACTTATAAGCTCCAATAATGTTAATAATTGTACATAATGCTGTTACAAGCTGACACTACAGAAAATAATAAATAATCAGACTCACAAAAGCAAAAAATGGCAATAGAGCCATGAAGAGTCATGTATATAAGGTGGTCTCCTTTTGCTTTCAAAATACTTATTTTGCATTTTTAACTTTAAATACTGTATATCAGTTTAACATATGCTATGAAAAACAAAACCAACAGTGCTAAAATATTTCCCAGTGATTAGTATAGCACAATATATAGGTTTCAGCATCAATATCACAATGTGCAAATATCCAAGTCACATCTCAGAATTTGCAATGCTGAGTTGTTTATAATTAACCAGGAAACAGTTCAGAACACAAGCAAAGTTTGAACTTACTACAGTGTACCATCTGAATGTGTACAATTTCAAGTTAATTTAAAACATTTGCGCACAAGAAATTAGTGAAAAATTGACATTGGGATGTTTTGTTTTTCTTCTATATATATATATATATTGCGATGTACTTGGAAAGAATTTTTCACACTTTATTTTAATGTTCAATTCTTGCTCTAAGCAAACCATTTTGGCGTTTGCTTCAACTCATAATTTGCAGCTTATTAATAGTTATTAAGGTAGCTTAGGTATTGGGTAGGATTTAAGATGTAGGATAAGATCATACAGAATATGTGCTTTATAAGTACTAATAAGCAGCCAATACTAACATGCATGCTAATAGGCAATTAGTTAATAGTGAGAATTGGTCCCAATAGTGTTATCAAATGTATTCATTTTGATTGATTGGGATGATTCTTTAGAGTAAATCTTTAATAAAATGTAATAAACTATAAGCATAGATAAATGCAATAAAGCAAAATAAAGTGCATGCACTATGGTTTTGTATATTTAAAATGTAAAAAAAAAAAAAAAAAAAAAAAAATACACTGCAAAGTCAACTGGACATTTTATATTCTTGTGATGCAACTATTGCGGATGCACACATTGCGATATCGACGGTGAAACAATATTGTGCAGCCCTACAAGAAACTATTAAATATCTAACTATAACAAAGACGAATTGCATTTTATTACAATGACGCCTATACAGTGTTATTTTACTTTTGATTACATTATATTGCGATTGCACCACAATACTGTTTGAATACCCAGAAAACCCTAAAACCCTAAAGCACTTTCTATTTCATATCTTGGTTCTATTGTATAAATTTATGCTTGTAGTTTGTTTATTATACAATTTATTAAACACACTCCCTATAAGATTATCACTATAAAAGCTCATTATAAAATTGATATTATATATCAATTATTTATCATTATAAAATTAAGAATTCTTTTCAAACCGAGTTATTTGAATAATATAATGAACTTACATTAATATCGCAATACATAATTGCATAAAAACAAAATGCTGCGATGTCAGTTTTTTCCACTATGGTGCAGCCCTACCAGTATTTTGCCAATCGCTGTGCTTCATGAGACTGTTCCCTTAAAGCAGTCCAAATGTTTGTGTTTTTCAGTGCTTGAAATGACTGAAGAAAAGCCTGCACACTCTCAAACATTCAAAACCAGAAAGACACCAGCTAGACTAAGTGACAAGCAACCTACAAAAAAAAAAAAGGCAAAGATTTCGGTCAACTGTTTTTTTGTTTGTTTTTTTCCTCAGTGCCTGGCCAAATACCTTAAACATGTATTGAAAAAGTAACACCATTTTCCACAAACTGTAATGTTAGCACAATTAACCATTGCACACTTATGGAAAACATTAATAAAGCACCATATGGCCTCTAGCAAAACTGAAAATCCACAAAACAACTTGTGTAGGAAGGAAATACAGTAGTGCTGTTGACCCCTTTCATGCCCTGCAGAAAGTGAATAGTGACTAAATTACTGTTCCTACTGTACATGTACAAATCCAGCTGAGGGCATGAAGCAGCGTGGGTAAAAATCTCTGCTGTGACTGAAAGTCCCCATCTGTGGATGGAAGATTTTGCAGCATGACATGCAACGTAATGTAATGCTATACGTACTTTAACCACAGGGTGGTACCATTGTGCATACTACACTCAAACTACACTCAGCTGCTTTCTGCCAATTTTATATGTTAAAATATTTCTCCAGCACAGCTTACTATACTTAAAACAGTATGTTGTTACTGTAAGTTGAAATAACAAAGCTGCATGGTACGTGGGTTAGGACGGTCACAAAAATCAATATAATCGACTAATATAGACATGACCTCAATCATTTGTGTTTAATGCAATACGTAACACCCATACATTTCAAATTCTAGCAACATTTTAGCTGATTGAAACCTCCACAAGAGATAGAGATGTTGCGCAGGGTCAGTAAGATTAAAAAAACACTGTAGTATTTAATTTAAATCACTATAGTATATTTTCATGTGGGTGCCTGATCAATGAAAACAGATCTGGTAGCAGATATCGCAGCCTTTTTTTTCCCTCTTGCACATTTTTCGTTAACATTTATTATTATTTATTTAGCATATACATTTCTACATTCTGATTTAAATGCCTAATTATTAAATTGTTAAAATGACTATAATTAAATTAAGAATAAAATGTCTTCTTTGAAAAAGTGTTCTTGCATTCTGATGTCCAATATATCGTAAAACAAAAAAATATATATTGTGACAGGCCTGATGTGAATGCTCCTGGTGAAGATGTACACTAAGGAAATAAAAAAGCCCATATAAAATAGCAGCAAAAGAAAAACTTGCAATATTGAGCCCTTTTTTCTTTTAAATCACAAAAATACCAGTATATTCAAATGCCTATTCTACCTAATTAGTTAAACATGCAGGGTAACAACTTGAGGAGAACTTAAGTAGAGGGCACCTGCAGGGCTTTTAAAAACAAATGCAAAAAGTTGTTAAAAATAAATCAGGCGTCTAGGCTGTTTTGTCTTTTCAACCATCATTCAACCAGGATCTAATATTCAAAATTTAAATTGTTAAAATACCAACATATGCATTCCACATTTAGATGTTTAAAGACTTAAAACTTTACATTTTATAAAACAAAATCTAGATTTTGCGAGATCATCGCAGGAAACCTGAAGCATTCCAAGTAGCCCAACACAACTTCAGCTTTTTAGGATAATTTATCTTTGTCATTGTCATTTTTAATGCTGCTAGCATCAAAAATGACACACTTCAGCCTTAAACTCCATCATTCATCCAAGTGTGCTTGAGTTACCATGAAGGGTCTCTTTGCTACATCAAAAAGTGTCCTTCTCACATACATAATGCATGACGTTACACAACAGAACTGACTGACAGCTGGTCGTTTAACCTCTTTCCACAGAAAGACTGAAGCAACAACCGCTGTCCATGTTAATGATCAACACACTCATCGCAGGATATGAACAGTCAGTTGAGATAATGGATGAATCATGTTTTGGTCTCGAGGGGGAAAAACACAAGATGGATTCAGGTGCATGTAGAGCCACTTACTCTGCTTGCTGTTTTGCTTGTCTCTGTCCGGGGCTTTGTTTCAGACAGAAGCTGCTCTGACTCTAAATAGACATGCAAAACAAATGTATTACAAGCAGAGACAATAACAGGCAGAGTATTTTATAGACATTCAGTATAGGCTAAATCAATTGTTTCAAGCAGATCTTCTGGCAACTTCAACACTAATCTGGAAACCTTTGAAAATGCATCTTTTTTTCCTCCACGTTTTAGTCTTCACTAGTATAACATACAGTATAGAAAATTTGCATCAAAGTCTGAAAATGTATGAGGTGTTACCTGAAAATATGCTAAATTTAGCCATGACATGCATGAACAGCTGTCTGTAATTAATAAGAATATTACAGTTTAAATATAGTACTATTGCCATTCACATTGACATCGGTAATCAAATTATTTGCCTTAACCTGATTAAGACAATAATATGATTAAGGTGTTTACATGAGTTGCTTTTTGAATGATCTTTTCATGATCCTGTTTTACATGTTCGATTAATGTCGCTGCACCACTAGGCTATCCATGTTTCTTTCTGAGTTTCTTGCAATTTCAGGCAATTAATTTTTCGACTTTAACTGCAGTTCGACAGTTTCACTTTTATTTCATTCATGTCCCTGTGACGAACTGCGGTACTGGATGTATGTATGAAGTTAGGACTGGTGGGAAAGTGTTGTTTTAATGGACATAATACCACACGCCGAATGGGAAAAACAATAAAATACATTTCACAAAGTGTGTGTCTGTGGTCCTTTACTGACATGGTAGGTGCAGAGAATCATGTCAAACAGCAGTGTATAGTATCCTGTTGCAAAATGCAACGAAAAGTCCTACAAGACTGTAATAGTTCGATTAAGGTGTTTACATGTCTGTACTGCACTTCAATAATGCGGCTAAAATCAGCATACTATACATCAGTGTTTCTCAACTGGTGGGTCACAGGAACATTTTCAGTGGGTCACGGAGTGTGTGGTCAAAAAAAACAACAAGTTTAATTTTTAACTTGGTTTGCGTATACTGGACTTTTATTTTGAAATGCGCCCACGACAACCGATCGATTTGGAATCGACATGGAAAGCGTCATGTTGTCGAGCAACATAGAGAGTCAGCTCGTGGAGCTTTCATGTGATAAGACGCTGAAAAAGAAATTCAGTGAAGTGAGCCTCTCCCAGTTTTTGCGATCTGAGAGTGCCATCAAACCCATCCCATTCAGAACTAAGTATTTGTATGAAAGTGCCTTCCTTGATGCAGTTTGACTCCAAGCAAAGAAACAGGTTGTACATAGAGCACGATCTTCGGGTAGCACTGTCTATCATTACTCCTGACTTTGAAACTCTTATGACATCAGTAAAACACATCATCAGTTATCTCATTATCTTCCCAAATTACTGTTAAGTGAAACGCATGTTTATAATTGCTGTCATATTAGATGTAAAAATGGTTATGGATGTTTTAATCATTTTACAATTTGTTGGTTTGTTCTGTTCAACAGGATCAGTGTTAATGTTTTATTAACAGTTCGGTTTTGTTTATGGTAACAACCTTTCCTTACCCTAACCGCTGTTTGCAGTGTTTGTCATTTTTACTTTGTAATATTTCTATAATTTGATACATTTTTGTTAAATGTCAGCAATAAAATATTGTTTATTTGTAAGTCTTGCTGATTTTCTCATGATTTTTCTTTCACTACTTGTGTGTGTTAACAAATAAATACAAATTAATTATAATTCCTAAAATTATATTACAGTTCCTAAAAATTTGGGTCACTGCTTGATGACCATGTAAAAATGCGGGTCCCGTGGCCAAACCAGTTGAGAACCACTGCTCTACATGTCTTAATGCGTTTTCTGTTTAGTTTGATTATGACATTAGAGGGATTAAGGTAATCAAAACCTTAACAGTAGACTCAGAGTATTTTCTTAATCGTAAAATTGGATTATTGCGGTCCACGTCATCGTACTCGATGCTACAGATAAATGTAACTTTTTGATAATTATCATATTATATTCCTGCAAAGATGACAGATTTACTCACATCTATAAAATTGAATCAGAGGAGGTTTTGACACAGGAAATAAATGATCATGGCAGAAGTAGGCATGGGCTGGTATAAGATTCAAGGTATGATAACCTTGGATGAAAATATCACAATTTCACAGTATTGTGATTACTACTCTAATATAGATTAATTATATATTAAAACATATTAAACCCTCTTTTCCCTTCCAACTTGATACGTTTTATTTTGAGAAACATTTAAAATATTGTAAATCATTAACTTCTGCTGTCTTTATTTGTTTTTAAAAACATAGATTTCTTTATATTTTAAAATGGCATCTTTGGAGATCTTTTATGCTGGAGAAACTGTTGTCCTAAAAACTAAACAGAAAAACAAATAAAATAAATCGTACACATGCCATAGGAGTGGTATAGCAGAAAAGTTTGATGGTTTGAAAACTCTGACTTTTCCATGCTGCGGTATACTTTGAAAACGGTTATTGTCCCCTGCCTCGCCAGAAGAAGAGTCTGAAACTTTATTATTTATTATAGTTTATTGCTAGAAAATTACATATTCAAAAGTTTATATTTAACAATAAGAAATAATTTATTTTTTAACACCAATGATTAAACAGCTTGAAACAATTTGAAACATACCAAACTGTCCCTAAATACCCTTCTTGTCCATGAAAGCCTTTATAATTTAGGACTTTTTAGGGAAATTAGGATTGTTACATTTAACTTTTTTGCCAGGACAATTAAAACGATATGACATTTAGGCTTTCTTCTGAGAGATTTTTTTTCTATTCAGTGACAGAAGAAATAAATGCTTATATATATATATA
>CAIGQQ010039592.1:1924112-1948233 GCA_903798035.1 Danio albolineatus | reverse complement strand
TGAGATTTCGATTATAAATGGTATTGTAAGTCATATATATATATATATAATCTTTAGGCTCACTTAAAAATGCAGGACTGATGCCAAAAGACATGTAACTTCTTTTTACTTCCAAAGCAAACAGCAAAAAGAACATCTCTGCTTGCATAACCTACATGGCAAACATGATTCAGTTCCTTAAATGTACTTGCAAAGTGTCTGGATACAGTTCACTTAAAGCATAGGTCCCAAACTCAGTTCCTGGAGGGCCGCAGCTCTGCAGAGAATCCTATCAAACACAGCTAATCCAAATAATCGACGCGTTCCAAAGAGTCATGAACAACTTCATGAGTTGCATCAGCTGTGTTTGATCAGGGTTGGAGCAAAACTGTGCAGAGCTGCGGCCCTCCAGAAATTGAGTTTGAGACCTATGACTTAAAGAAATAGTTCACCCAAAAATGAAAATATACTCACCATTTACTCTACCTCAAGTGGTTGCAAACCTTTAGAAATTCATTTATTTTGTTGAACACTAAAATAAGATTTTGAAAGCTGAAAACCTGTAACCATTCACTTCCATCATAGGGAAAAAAGTGAGTGATTACAGATTTTCAGCATTCTTCAAAATATCTTCTTCTTTGTTTAACAGAAAAACTAAAAATGTCAAACGGGTTTAAAACAAGTGAAGGTTGAATAAACGATTACAGAATTATAGATTTATAGAACCATGTGGCTATTAAGGGTTTTTAAACTCTAGACAAACATGAAGCACTTGCAATGCTGTTTTTGAAAAAGTTATAAGCCGCTTTAATTGGGGTCAGGTTTTGTTTGTTATTTAAGGTTAAGGGTTTGATCAAATAAATAATTGACTAACCAAGTGCTTCCCAAACATGCTTTAAAGTCCTTGATTCTGATGACTCTCCTTATGAGATACAACCAACTCCACTGTTGCAATCTCTAACTGATGAAATAAATTAAAGGGTTAGTTCACCCACAAAAGGAAAATCTGTTATCAATTACTCATCCTAATGCCATTACAACCCCCTGAGACCTTCATTCTTCTTCAGAACACCTATTAAGATATTTTCGATTAAATCTGAGATATCTCTCACCCTCCTTAGACAACAAGGCCTCAGATACATTCAAAGTTCAAAAAAGGAACCAAAAACATTTTCAAAAATATTTTATGTGACTTCAGTGGTTCAACTAATCATATGAAGCTCAAAGAACACTTTCGTGCTACCAAAACACCTGTAAAAACAGCAAATGTTCATTAATGCCTTCTTTTCCACATCAGGGATTGTTTACTATGGGCAAAACCCCTTTTTGTCAAAGACATACACAAATAGTCATTTTTAGGTTTATATTTTTGTCACACAACAGTGTTCTTGACGCTTTATATGATATAATAAACTCTTGAGACTGTTGCTGTCTATGGTGGATCAGAGAACTCTCAGATTTCATATAAAATATCTAAATGTGTGAAAAGATGATGAATACTTTCAGAATATTTCTTTTCTAATAACATTTTTTTTGAGTGAACTAACCCTTTAAACCAGTGGTTCTCAATTCCAGTCCTCAGACCCCCAACCCACTGCAAAATGTGCAATGTCCAGTACAGAATTGGGAAGCTAGACTAATCATTCAGGAAACACAGAGTATTTCAGCATCATTACTGGCTCCTACCAGAGTTCTGTTCCTCATCGTCCTCTTCCTCACTGTCTGAATAGAGACCTGCATCTGCTGTACCATTGACCTTGTGCTGTGCTGATGTCTGTGCTGAAGAATCCAGCAGCCTCTTTAGCTTCTTTTCATATAAAAATCTAGTAGACGCTGCTCCACACACACACACGCGCACACAAACACAACAGAAGAACCAGATTATTTTATTGCATAACCTGTTTCAAAAGCCAAATGACTGTGACTTCGACTGACTGACCTAGAATGGGTCCAGCTTTAACACCATATTGGAGCAGTTTGGCTTTGAGCTGATCGTCAGTCAGTAAGCCAAGGTCTACCATTTCTGCCGCCTCTTCTTTCTCAGCCTGTACAGTGAAATACACACAACAAACTATTTTAATAAAAAATCCTGTTGAGGCAGTGAAATTATAGCGATTCATCACGGCAGAGAGAGGAATCAGCACATTTTAGCATAATCTAATAAACATACGCTGACACTAGCTTGCCAAAGGGTGAACCTCAGCTCACGCAATCCTCAATAGACTCTTGTTTTGAGGCTTTCTCGCCTTTGCATCTTGCACTGACGCGTTCTGAAAAGGGGTCACATCCAATATTAGCTGCTGTAGCAGTTTCCCCATCACAAACCAACCTCAGGCTGAGGAAACTTCACTTTTTAGCAGAATCGAGCAAAAATGCTTCGCGCTATCAAACAAAAACAAGACGCACATGAAAGAAGCCAGCGATTAAATATTGCATCCAGATGTAAAGTTAACAGTTTTTTGACAAATTGAGAAAATATTAAACCACAAACGAGGAGGGGGAGGAACAGTGTTATACAAACATCTGAAGTTTGCATGCTTGTTATGTAAAAACAGTAGAAACTCAAGTGCTAATGGCTCAGAACAGATGGTATTTATCGGAGCTGTTTCAACGTAGCATTGAGTCAGAACTCCCTCCAGCACTTAGTTTCTCAAACTTTCAGGCAGCAAACTACATTTGCAGACCACCTAATAGTCTCATTTTGCTAATAGTCTCTACTGTTCCTGCCTTGAGACACCAATAATATCCATAATTCTTTTTTGAAGAAAAATGCTAGACAGCAGGTTAGTGCTTATATCCCTGGAATTAACTAGACTGCTGCTTTCAGCAAATGATCCTAAATGAGCCAACTGTTTGCAAGACAAGAAGCTGAAAAGTTAGACATGGTTACATAAGATACATAATATTATAAGCATGCATGTTTCCATCAATACACACCGTTATTTTTTATTATAATTTTTTTAATGGCATGCATTAACATTTTTGACATTTTTAGGCTATTCAATTGTGCTTCATACTATTAAGTAATGATTTTGTAGAATATTTCTATTTAATTTTATTTTACTTCAGGGAGTGTTTATATAAGACACTGTTTTCAGGAAAGGCTTTAAGCAATTTGGCTTTCTAATTACAGAATACGGTCCTGAAAATGCAAAACTTTGGAAGCAGATGTCATATTTTGTGACATTTCAGATTTTCTTTTTAACAAAGTTGTCATCTATTTGTAATTTTGAAAAACAGTTGTGTATAGAAGACTCACATGCCCTTACTGTGTTTTCTGAAACACAGTTTTCTCTGATACACAGCATGTGTGCTATTTGAATAGGTTTATGCTTTTTCTGTGCGTGTGCTTTCACATCTGTGACCAGTACATCTGACAAAAGTTTGAATACAATGTTTTTAACTTAAAATTAGGGCTGCACAATATCATTTTAGCATCGATATTGCAATGTGTACAATAGTCACATCACAAAGACATGCAATGTCCAGTCTGAATTATAGTAGACCAGGAGCCACAGAATTGTTTTTAATCACTGTATTACTATGAAATTTGTATGATTTATGCAAAAAAATAAAAAAAAATAAAATTTTCCTTTTAATTTTTGTCTTGTTTGTAGTTCCAATAGTTACATTTCAAAGTAAAAAACAAGATTATTTCACCCACTGGCAGATAATTTAGCTTGCTTTAAGAAAAAAAAAAACTCTTTATTTTGACTCATTTCTTCTGACAGTGAAAACAAAACAATATTTTTACTTGCTCTAAGAATGTTTTGATATTTGGACTGGAAATAAGACAAAAAGTCATAAAACCATTTTTTATTTTATTTTTTGCATTGTGGTTATTCAACTTCTGTACCTGACTACTGTTAGACATCCCAGAAAATCTTGTGAAACTGTATTCATATCAGAATATTTTTCGCAGAAAAAAAAATATTGCAACATCAGATTTTTCTAATATCATGCAGCATTTCTTAGAATGAATGTCAAACAAACATTTTCACAATCATTTTATCTAGACAAACCGCACTTTAATATTAACCTCTTAAAAACGTGTGATATCTGCTATTAAATTGAATGTGTCAAAAACTTTTGCTAAAATAATAATTCCAAGTTTAAGTTTATAAATTAATCTAAAACGTATATTTTTACATATTCTTTTGGTATTAATATTATGTTATGTTTTAAATTGACAGCTAAATCTAATCACACACAGCTTAATGTTCATTACTGCAGTGAACAATAATCAGGCATTTAGACCGATGCTCAAATGAAACAATATAGTTTAGAATTTCTGACAAGGGTGTCACAGTGGATAGCATGATCCCTCACAGCAAGAAGGTTGCTGGTTCTAGCCTTGGCTGGGTCAGTAGGCATTTGTGTGGAATTTTAAAATACTGTAACATTAGCACCAGTACTAGATCATTTTAAAAAGTCATAATGTAACACACAAAATAAGAATGTCAATTTATTAACCAGGCAAAAGCCATGTTACTTTACTAAGGCAGCACAACTTTGGCAGTCACACAATGAACACTTCTAATGATAAACTGAGAACCTGACACTTGTGTCTAAGATGGCTTCGACCCAGATTCCCCAGACCCCTTTGAGGGCCCCTCTGACCCTCTCTCTCACATTGGTCTTGCACACTGCCAGAGAGACAGCTGGAGCCCTGTACTACAACTCAGAGGAATCCTGTTTCACACTAAAGAAAGGGAAAAAAATAATAACTCGCCATTTTGACAGAAAAGCCTTTGATGTTTTCAGAGACACGCATGCTTTAACTGTATTTCACTGCAGTTGGGAGCTGACAGGCGATGACCTACAAAGCCCTCAACAGCTTGAAAGCCAAGAACATATGGCTATGAATATTCACAGCACAAATCAAATCTATTTCAATCACGCCACCTTGCGTCAAACTGTTGGACGGACAGGCATGGACATGGAAAGTTTTGGGGGGGGGGGATCCTACCAAATCTGTCTGCAAGATGTGAGGTGTATAAAAAAAAACACTGTCGAGAGCAAAAAGACAGGCAGTCTTCAGGAATGAAGATTAATAACGCGTCCTTGTACACACGCGGCGTCTTTAACTCACGCTGCCACAGAGATGATCCTCCTCTTCATCGCTGGAGAAATCTGTGCTGTTTGTCTTCACACGTTTCAGATAAAGCTCCACATAAGCGTGTTTCTTGCTCTCCGGCGGGGGCAGATCCACATTATGCGCGATGAGCTCCGACTTCAGCCTCTCTTTAGAGAAATGAGCGGGATCTTCCACAAACACCGGCATGTCAGGCGTGGAAAGTTATAAATGCGCCTGAAGGACCAAGCCCCGAGGAAATTACCTCCAGTGCACGGCGAACGTCCAAAAGCCGCCTCAATAGGTTTTGAGAGCCCAAAGAGCCGTGTCACAAACTGAACAGCTGTTCACGGGGTCTCCATTTATGATCTGCGACCCGAGAAGCGCATGTTATGCATTCATGTGGTCGTGCAGACATACTTGACCAGTTTAAATTAACACGGAATTCACACTTAACCCGGAATACACGGTTATTAACTTTAGGTTACTTTTTTTCCAACCTTTCGAGAAGTTTGTAGCGATAATGTTAGGTTGGTACTGAACGAAAACGTGTTTGGCGTAACTTTATAATAAAGTCGAAGATACTGCAAACTCACCTTGCTGGAAACTGTAGTGCAGTTAATTTCAGCTATACTGTACAAACTTGTGCTTAAAACAAACCTTCATGGAGCACATTTTACCTGGATGAGTATTTTAATGTCTGCCCGTTGACTTGACGTGGTGACGTCCTCTGGTAATTAATGAAACGTCACACGCTAGGTGTTTTCCCGCCAATTCCTCGAACGTAACGGAAACTGCAAAAATAATGCAGAAAAGTCATTATTTCTGTATAAAAGTGCGGAATAAAAAAACAGTATATAAAAAATATACATGTATTGATTGTATTTCACATATCACAGTAGCAATCTTATTCTACACAATGCTGCACAATTGATATTCACATTCAGAATCTGGTATAGACCACTTCAATGTGGTGATGTCATTGACCCATGAACATTTCTTGCTTGTTGTCTAACTTTTTCATATCTGTAACAATGTTACAGCAGCTATAACATTATTTATTAATATGTGGAACTTTATGGACTCTCAGAAGCTATGGAAATTTAAAATGTAAGTTTAGACCATTGTTATTGTCTACATCCCTCAAAATGGTCTATATGCAGAAGGACTTTTAATTGTCAGTAACCATGTTAAAGCGCATACAGTGAATGCTGTTACAAAATCACCTCGTTTAAGGTCTGTGTTCTTTACAGATCAATATAATCTTCACTGCCTGATTGATACGTTATATACAGTGGGTGTCAGAATGTAAGCACTCAATTTTTCCACACTATGTCTTTAAAATATGAAGAAAAAAAAAATTCCATTATTTTCAGTGGAGTTTTTATGCTCGCCTGCTGATCCTGATGACGCATGCGTGTAAATGGCTTCTCATCTCGTTCTACATTTGAACAACTAAATGAATGCTTATGTCTATTTAAATGATTATAATTACATTACAATGTCGATGCTGTGAAAGTATAAAATTGTAAAAAGTCACATTAACTGTGCACTGGAACTTTATGGGTAGGGGAGAAAACACTAGTGCATATACCCCATTTAGATTTTTGAATTGCTCAATAAAAAAATCTAAATTGTGACATTAAAACAAAAAAAAATATTAGAATTGTGAGAGAAGTAACATTTTGTATTCCTGTGGAAAAATGCCTCTTTATTTCTGCATTTTAAATGAAATGAATCCTCTTATTTACACAATACAAAATCAATAAAGGAACTTTTTAAATTTCTGTCTTATTTGTAGATTAATATAAAGCTCATGAAAATGTATTATAGTTAGCTATTTTATATTTTATAATAGTATAATAATTATAGGGCGCCACGGTGGCCTAGTGGGTAGCACGATTGCCTCACAGCAAGAAGTTCGCTGGTTCGAGCCCCGGCTGGGTCAGTTGGCATTTCTGTGTGGAGTTTGCATGTTCTCCCCGTGGTTGCGTGGGTTTCCTCCGGGTGCTCCGGTTTCCCCCACAGTCCAAAGACATGCGGTACAGGTGAATTGGGTGAGCTAAATTGTCCATAGTGTGTGTTTGTGAGTGAGTGTGTATGGATGTTTCCCAGAGATGGGTTGCAGCTGGAAGGGCATCCGCTGCATAAAACAAATGCTGGATAAGTTGGCGGTTCATTCCGTTGTGGCGACCCCGGATTAATAAAGAGACTAAGCCAAAAAGAAAATGAATGAATGAATAATAATTATATAATCAAGATAAGCATGATTATTAAAAAGATGCTATTTGTATTCAGTAATGGAATGTTTATTATAAATGATCTTTTTTTTTTTTTTATCCATGCACCCTTATAATGTTAAAAGAGATCTTGTGCCTTGTATCAACAGCAACCTGTCACAGCAGCAATTACCAAACAATAAATGAATCCATACTGATGGACAAAGGTAAAGCCTCTGGTTGCCATGGTGAAATATACAGTTTCGCTATGACCCGAAATGATTTGACAATTCAGTACTGTGTTTGACCAAGTAGCCTTTTTCAGAGATGAATGGAATTTCACAAGTGATAAACATGAAGACAACATGAAGCACCAATTACAGCACAACCAAAACACAACAGCACAGTTTCTCCAAGAGCTCTTAATGGTAAGGTAAAATGTAGAAATGCTGTTTAAATACTAATAAAAGGCAGATATCTGGCAAAAATGGTCTTCAAAGATGTTACATTTTCAATTCCACACAGACTGTATTTTGGTTATTCACCAGGCTTATATCTGCCTGATGCATTACTCTTGGGCTCCTAGCAAAAGGATTATCGTGTACTACAAGCCACTTTAATAAGCTTCAAGAGTCCAGAAGGATCTGCCAACGGTAAACGTGCTGTGCATCACAACTGCATTCTGTCTCCCTCATGCCACTGCTGGGCGCAGACGCAAAAGGCTGTGTGTTTCACCACTAAGGTGCATCCCTGGTGGATGAACTCTGATTCACTCCGCTTCTCTTTTCTGAAAATGCAATGCTCTGCCTGTTGCCCAGATTAATGTGGCATTCATTCTCTCATCAACATGCATAACCCACACCTCCCCCCCTCGACCCCTGTCTTTCGCTGTTTCTCGCTCTCATCTTATTTTGCTTCATTTTTTTCTCCCTTTCATTCTCAAATGAATGCATCTCTTCTCCCAGGAAACCGTGATGCAAGGGAGGGCAAATGTGAATATATCATCACCCCAGTGCCACAAATTGCATGTTTGACATTCAGAACTGACACTTGGTTGAAAAATAACACTGTTTAGACATTGCTGTGTGGCAGTGTATCTTTTTAATACAACATCTTAGTTTTCGTCCTGTTTAGAGGGCATTTTCATTCATTCAGCAGACTCAAACTACATGCATAAATACATAACATATTTTTACATTCATGGTGCAAATAAGTGGAACTCCCATTTTAACCCTTGAGCACCCCTGAAGGACATCAAACAAGATGTGTGGGGCTCTTTAAATATTGCAAAGTAGCTCACACTGATATAAACTGATATAAATAAAAATAAAGGAATAAAGATAATATAAATATGCATTTGACCACACCTATAACATTGTGAATGCATGATCATGTCCAGCAAGCTCGTTATGCAGGAAAATATTCAGTTGGCAGTTTGAACACTACTCAGCAGACACACAACATCATTAGATGTTAACATTAGGTTTAGGCCACCAGCATCAGGGACATTTTTTTTTTTTTTTGACATTTAATAACGTTGTGAAATGATGTTGATATTTGCTTGATTTTAGGTTGTGTTGGAAAGTGACCAATATCCAACGTCGAGCCAACATCTTCAATGTCATATTGACGTCAAATACTGACATTTATTCATCAGGTAACTAAAATCCAACGTCTGATAGACTTAACGTTTACGCAACGTCAAGCTGTAACATCATTAGACTTTGATATTTTGTTGTTTTTAGGTTGTTTTGGAAAGTGACAGCTATATCACCCTGCAGCCTAAGACTGGTTATTCACTGAAGTTAAACAGGGCTGAGCACTGAGTACTTGGATGAGCGACCACATGGGAAAACGAGGTTGCTGTTGGAAGTTGTGTTAGTGAGGTCAGCAGTTGCTGCGCAACTTGTGGTCTGTGTGAGTCCTGATGCCCCAGTAAAGTGAAGTGGACACTATTCTGTCAGTGGGTGCCGTCTTTCGGATTATCTAAACTGATAAATTCGTCAAAATCAACAACGTCTATGCTAGATCCCATACCGACCAAATTATTAAAACAATTGTTTTCAGAAGTTTCTGAACCTGTTCATAACATTTTGAATTCATCCCTACTCCTAGGATACGTTCCTAAAACTTTTAAACTAGCTGTCATTAAGCCTCTTATTAAAAAAACACAGCTTGATCCTAAAGAACTAGCAAATTATAGACCAATTTCAAACTTGCCTTTTCTATCAAAGATTTTAGAAAAAATCGTATCTGCTCAACTATGTTCCTTCCTACAAAGAAACAATATTTATGAAAAATTTCAATCTGGATTTAGAGCATTTCATAGCACAGAAACCGCACTCCTAAGAGTCTCAAATGACCTCCTTCTGTCGTCCGACCGTGGTTGCATTTCTCTCTTAGTGCTATTAGACCTCAGTTCTGCATTTGATACAATTGATCATAATATTCTCCTTGATAGGCTTGAAAATTATGTTGGTATTACAGGAACTGCGTTGGCCTGGTTCAGGTCTTATCTATCTGAACGTTATCAATTTGTATTAGTTAATGAAGAGACATCATACAGATCAAAAGTACACTGTGGGGTACCACAAGGCTCAGTTCTTGGACCCTTACTTTTCACACTATATATGCTACCGCTAGGTGATATCATTAGAAAACATGGAGTTAGCTTCCACTGTTATGCTGATGATACACAACTTTATATCTCCTCTCAACCTGGTAATTTGTTTGAATTTACTAAATTAACAGATTGTATAGCTGATATTAAAAATTGGATGACTAATAACTTCTTATTACTAAATTCAGATAAAACTGAGGTCTTGCTTATTGGTCCCAAAAATCTCACACGCAAAAACTTAGAACACTGTCTAACCCTTGATGGATTCTTAGTTCAGTCCTCATCTTCAGTCAAAAATTTGGGGGTGATTTTTGATAGCAGATTGTCATTTGAAGGCCAGATTTCAAGCATCTGTAAAACTGCTTTTTTTCATCTTAAAAATATTGCCAAACTTCGACACATGCTATCAATGTCTGATGCGGAAAAGCTCATCCATGCTTTCATGACGTCTCGATTAGATTACTGTAATGCATTACTAGGCGGCTGCCCTGTTGGCCTGATAAACAAACTTCAGCTAGTTCAAAATGCAGCTGCTAGAGTGCTTTTTAGAACAAAGAAATATGATCATATTACTCCAGTTCTTTCAGCATTGCATTGGCTCCCTATTAAATATCGTATAAATTTTAAAATCTTACTGACTACCTACAAAGCCCTGAACGGCTTGGCTCCCCAGTATTTGCAGGAGCTCCTGATTTATTATAGTCCATCACGTCCGCTACGCTCAATTAATTCTGGACAATTAATTATTCCCAAAATATCAAAATCAACTGTAGGTGGTAGATCTTTCTCTTATCTGGCACCTAAACTCTGGAACAGCCTTCCTAACACAGTTCGGGAAGCAGACACACTCTGTCAGTTTAAAACTAGATTAAAGACACATCTCTTTACATTAGCATACACATAAAACACAAATGCTTTGGAATCCAAATCCTCTAAAGGATTGTTAGTCTGCATTATTTAGGGCAACCGGAGCCGGGTACACTTCCCAAAAGACATTATAATTTGAATGGCATCTCTGCTCATGTTAGTCTGTTTTTTCTTATTATTCCCGAGGTTTCCATAATTCTGGACCATGCCGCATCCTGAGCAGCTGCTGTGGTGGTCATGGAGGAGTGGAGAGCATGAGACAGATTGCTGTAAGACGATCCCTGTGACAGACGAGTCCTCGCATTGTTCCCGAAGGGCCAGCCTGATGACCAGCCGGTGACCCGCCTGTGGTCTCTCCATGATGGACGTCCAGCGTTCTCCAGCCCCGGCGCCATAGACTGCAGCTCTGCACAAGACGTCTGGCCATAGGAGAAATGGTCGTGCCCAACTGAGCCTGGTTTCTCTCGAGGTTTTTTAATTCTTCACTTTCGCCAATTGGTGAAGTTTTTTCCTCGCCGCTGTCGCCTCTGGCTTGCATGGTTCGGGACTTGTAGGGCTGCGCATCGATGGATTAATCTTCAGTGTTTGGACTCTCAGCAGTGAATATTAAACCACGCTGAATTAAACTAAACTGAACTTCAACACTGAAAACTGGACTGACACTGTTTCAATTTTTATAATGCATGTGAAGCTGCTTTGACACAATCTACATTGTAAAAGCGCTATACAAATAAAGATGAATTGAATTGAATTTCGGATAAGACGTTAAACCGAGGTCCTGACTCTCTGTGGTCATTAAAAATCCCACAGCACTTTTCGAAAAGAGTATGGGTTTAACCCTTGTGTCCTGGCCAAATTCCCTCCATTGGCCCATAACTCATACCTGTCAACATTGGGAAGTGTAAAAAAATAAATAAAAAATAAATAAATAAAATAAATAAATGAAAAAAAAAATCCCTTCTGGAGCTGTTTCAATGTAAATAAACAATTAAACATCAGTAATACTTTTTAATATTATTATTTACAAGAGAAAATTTAATAGAATAGATTAGCAAACAGTTTAGATTATTTAAATGAGCTATTATAAAGAAATAGAATCAAGTTATCAAATTTTATTAATCTTTTCTTATTTATTAATATTTATTAATCTTTTCTTCACTGTACATCTTATACATTCTGAATAAAGAGCAGTGAATGAATCTCATTTATTTAGATTTTTTGTTTGATTACATTAAATAACAGAGGTGTCTCTATTATAAATAACAGAAGTTTACATCTATCATTATTATGACGGCATTCAATTGCTTTCCTAATGTTTTATGCTCATTTAGGACAAATTAGTTGTGTTTGGAAAAAAACCCCATCAAGATCAACATCTTTAGATGTTCATTCATTCATTCATTTTCTTGTCGGCTTAGTCCCTTTATTAATCCGGGGTCGCCACAGCGGAATCAACCGCCAACTTATCCAGCATATTTTTTACGCAGTGGATGCCCTTCCAGCCACAACCCATCTCTGGGAAAATCTTTAGATGTTATTATTATTAATTATGTGTATATGCCTGTTCAAACATGCACCCAAAACCCAGTATCCACTTTTGATCTGCTTCTAATCAAGTGTACAGAATCTGTTTGGGAAACCGCGTTTAATTATCACTATGGACGCATCAGCTGACAGTCACGCACCGCTTTATGACAGTTTTGAGGATTGTATAAGAGGAGCAACGGCACCTGTAATGAAAAGGAAAGAGAATCCCGCTGTTTTTATGTTTATTCTAAAGTGTTTCATGCCTAAATAACAGCACAGAACAGATTCATATTTAAGAGCAAGGGGCGGCCCCTGGTGGTTCGGCGGTATGGGTTGCGAATAGGGAGGATCGGCTCTTTAATGTTTATTGACACCCGTCGGAGAATGACTGAAAATACGGGAGAAATACAGGAAAATACCTTTACGGGATGATATCAGCATAGAACTGTAAAATACGGGAGAATCCCGGGAAAAACGGGAGGGTTGACAGGTATGCCGTAACTATCATTACCTCCCAATCATCTTCACCAAATTGGCTGTATCACTGTCTCTCCACTCCCCCAATAGCTGGTGAGCGCACTGGTGCCATTGTCCTGTGGCTGCCATCGTATCGTCTAAGTGGATGTTACACACTGGTGGTGGTGTGGAGAGACCCCCCCCCCCCCTCCCCCCCATTATTGTGAAGCGCTTTGGGTTTATGGCTATACATAAAAAATGCGCTATATAAATACAAATTGGAAATTACAATTACAAGATTACAAACAACTAAAATGCAACATCTGACTTTGGACCGTGACGCTGGCCTGATGTTTGGTTGTGACATTAACCTGATTTTCATTTACAAACAAAATGCAACGTCCCACGACATTAGGGTACAACATCAATCTGACATCAAGTTGATGTCCTGTGCAAATCTAACCTAGGAAAATAGAATGCAAAATAGATGTCCTATCTACAGCCTAAAAGTACAGTAAGATTAGATTTGTGTGTGTTTTAATACATGCCTATGCTCACACATGGACTTAAAGTCGGTATTAAACCAAAATTAAGATTTGCCGTTATTCATATCATGATGTATTTTCATTGAAACTGTCATGAAATGAGCAAAAAAACAGTAGGGTGTTGCATGATTTCAACTTTCAGGAATGATTGGACTGGAAGAAGGGCAACAAAATGAAGGAAGATTGATTAATGGATGAAAGCAGGGCAAGAAGGTTGAAGTATTTGATTAAAAATTATGAGGGCATATGAATTTTTAAAAACAATGAAGTGCACAGATACATTGTTCATAACAGACTCTATATAAAAATTAGAAGAGTACATTTTATTTCATAACAACTTTAAATCTTCCATGATAATCCGTTTATTATTGTGAGAATGGAAACTTTTCAACGTTTGTCAAAATTAGCCATAAAAAGATCATCTTTGAGAATCACATCTGTTAAAATAATCCATCATATGTTATCGTATGGGTCAGATCGCATATTTATTACACAAACTTCAGAAAAAAGCAAAGCCTCCCTCCCCCATACCAACTACCTTCCGCCCAAATAGTCAAAGTTTAATTGACACGCTGCTTGAATCCACTGCTGATAAGCCACACTGTACCTAATGGCTTTGAACCCTACATGATACACCATATCAAAATCACATAGGAATAGAAAGCCATAAAGCGCAGTAGTGTTTTGAGTTGCTTTAGACTGTACTTGTGTGAAACCACCATGAGACTCGCTGCATTTCCGTTCTTTTAACATGTGACTGTCTTTTTTTTGCAGCTAAACAGCTTCTGTTTAAACCACTTGAGCCAAGTTGCAGTCTGCACCGAAGATTAAAGAGAAAAAAACTCACATCATCATGAATAATTAAACAAAAGGCAGACTATTATTCCATTTTTCTGGCCTGGGAGGATTACCGTGTTTGTAGCTCATTGTTCTTTTAAGTTACTCCTTGGGGGGAATTCTGGGATTTTCTCTTGATTTATGTATGGGTTTACACTTTAATTCTAGCACTAAACCTTCTACGAGTTCCTCGCCCCAATTCAGAAGTGAGATTTTTAGTCCATCATTCTCTAAGAACTTTCCAAACAGTCTTTGATGAGGCGCTGTAACGCTGCCAAGAAATAAAAAGGTACAGCGCTAATCAAAAGGCTTTTGTGATTTCCGCAGCGGCCCTGGTGAATGCTGAGGGGATTATGTAAACATTCAATTTACAATTAGACTCCAGAAGTCTAGCTGACTTTCTGTCTCTGACAAAAGACTTTTTTTTGCATCACAGCTCGAGGGAGTTTAGCGGATCTGATTAATGAACACAATCTACACGCCAACAGTTAAGCAAACTTGCCATTCAGACCCTATAATGAAATGCCTGATGAAAATGGCACATAATAATCCGATTTTTGTTTTGATGTTTGTGCATGGTGCTGTGATTTATTCACAGAGCAAATCTTTGTGGATTTTTTAGATGATTTTAATGTCAGCGTCTTCTCACATTGGAATTTATGAATTTTAAATGATCATTAAATCACTGAACTAAAAACTTTTGCTAAGCGTTAAAGTTAGTGTTGATTTATAGTCACTTTTCCTGCCGCTTACATAGTGAAAAGTGACTGTCTGTAAAAATACTGTTCATTTAATCATTCAGATTCTTTAAAATGCAGATTCATTGAGAAACAGAATAAATAATTCTTCATGGGGCGTCACGTTGGCTTAGTGGTTAGCACTGTCGCCTCACATCAAGAACATAGCTTGAGTCCCGGCTGGGTCAGTTGACGTTTCTGTGTGGAGTTTGCATGTTCTTCCCATGTTCGCATGGGTTTCCTCTGGGTGCTCCGGTATCCACCACAGCCCAAAGACATGCGCTATAGGTGAATTGAATAAACTAAATTGGCTGTTGTGTACAGTATGTGTGTGAATGAGAGTGTATGGGTGTTTTCCAGTACTGGGTTGCAGCAGGAAGGCATCCGCTGTGTAAAACATATTCAGTAAATTCTTCATAAGTGAGAACAAAATCATTCAATTAATCATCTCATCGGTAAATTTAATTTATAAATAAAAACGTGGCTCCTCTTAGTGAATCATAGAATTTTTCATAACATTCATTCATTCGTTTTCTTTTCAGGTTAGTCCCTTTACTAATCAGGGGTCGCCACAGCGGCAATGAACCGCCAACTTATCCAGCATATGTTTTACGCAGCGGATGCCCTTCTAGCTGCAACCCATCTCTGGGAAACATCCAGACACACTCATTCACACTCATACACTACGGACAATTTACCTTACCCAATTCACCTGTACCACATGTCTTTAGACTTGTGGGGGAAACCGGAGCACCCGGATGAAACCCACGCAACCGTGGGGAGAACATGCAAACTCCACACAGAAATGCCAACTGACCCAGCCGAACTCGAACCAGCAACCCATTTGCTGTAAGTGCTACCCACTACCCACACTTTCATAACATATTCGTTCAAAAACACAGATTCATTCACAAACATAACCAGTGAATCTTTATGAATGAGAATTTCTTGAATTATGAAAAAACGATTGTTTCAGAATTCATTTTCATTCACAGATTTATTTATGAATGAAACAAGTGATTGATTCTTTCAAAAACACAAGTTCATGTACAAACAACAATGTTCTATTTATGAGTGAGAATTTACTGAATTGCTCAGTAAATGGGTTATTTCAAAAACACTGATTCATTTGTAAGATTTTTGTGGGAGTCATTTAATAAATTCATTCTTTTAAGAACAAAATAAATCTTTTAAAAGAAACTAAATGAAGGAAACTAAGAATACCTAAGGATCCTTTAAACTTATATGTCCTTAAACTTGATGATGCATCATGTAGATTTGCAGCCTTACTAAAATGCAGCACAATATATGGTCGTAAAATCAATAAGGATCAATATTTTTCTTTTTCTCCAATTTTTTTATTATATTCTCCAATTTTCTTATTATATTATTCTTGTTTTTTATTCTCCTATTTTTTTCTATTCATGTCTGCACAGTGGGCAATACGGTGGCTCATTGGTTAGCACCGTCATCTTACAGCAAGAAGGTTACTGGTTCGAGTCCCAACTGTGTGAGTTGGCAGTTCTGTGTGGAGTTTGCATGTTCTTCCCACGTTTGTGTGTTTTCCTTTACGTGATTGGTTTTCCCCACAGTCCACAGACAGGCCGTATAGGTGAATTGGGTAAACAAAATTGGCCATAGTGTATGTGCGAGTGTGTATGGGTGTTTCCCAGTGCTGGGTGCTGGCATCCGCTGCATAAGACATATGCTAGTTGGTGGTTTATTCTGTTGTGGCGACCACTGATGAATAAAGGGACTAAGCCGAAGGAAAATGAACGAGTGAATGAATGTCTGCATTGTGTTTGTACTTTTTGTACTCTGTACTGGAAGCTCCAAGACAAATTCTTTGTGTGCTCAAGCACATTTGGCAATAAAGCTCTTTCTGATTCTGCAACAATTAGGCATGTTACAAACATTAAATATGCAAAGACTTTGGCACACCAATATGGAGATAAAAGCTATCGTATTGTCGCAACATCTATTTGTTGAGAATAATCCAGCTGGTTATTTTCTGTGAGTCTCCTTCTCTGTGTTCACATAGTCTGACAAGATTGTCAGTTTTGACGCTTGCCGCTCTCCCTTTCTCTCTCTCTTTCAGGCATTTGGCCGTATCTGTCCATTCATCCTCATAAATATCAGGCACAGAGCCGATTGTGAACTGTGTGTGTGTGTGTATACACATGTCATCAATCCTGTTGTTTATCAGAGCTGATTAATATTTGATAAACATTCATATTCATAGCATAATGTATTCTGACAACACATTGATGTAATAATGGGAAAAAGACACTACCTGTGTGTCATGACAACACTTCACGAAGAATATTCACATATACCTTATTATCTGAGCATACGTGTTTCAGTTCAGAGATTACACTTGACATTAAAAATCACTGACTGGATGTGATCAACATGTCTCTCCAAATAGGCTGGAACAGACTGTTAATTGGAGGAATATAGCGAAAGGTTTGAGCTAAAGTAATTGCTGCTTGTTATATTTCTTGTATTCTGTGAACAAAACCTACACTCTTGAAAATAAAGGTTCCAAAAAAGTGCCTTTCCTCGGAGAACCAAATAATCCTAAAATCATTCTGTAGTAATATAAAACATATAAAATTCTAGAAAAATCATTCATTCAAGTAGAGCGACCTTCTGTGGTATTAAAATGTTCAATTGATCTAAATGGACCCATCAACGGTGTATTATGCAGCATGTAAGATATATGCTTGACGTTTAACAACAATATGAGGGAAGTGGAAATGTTCAAAACTGAGGTGGGGGGGGTTCTTGATTTACATGACTTGACGGACTCAACTGTAAAGATAGAAGACAAATTGACTTTGGCTTGTGGCAAATGACTTTCTCAAACTTGAATTGCTTGACTTCACAATGTCATGTATATGACAACTGAAATTAAATTATTAATTATTTTATTTAATCACTTTGATATCAGTTAATAAGTAATTTTTTAATTTGCCTTTCATTTGCCATTAATGTCAAACTCAATTCCAACATAATCTTTCACAAACTGACTGAGACATGTCAGATATACAATGAATCAAATAAAAAGCCATAAAATTATACAAAACAAACAAACAAAACAATAAAATATATAAAATAACTTAACAAAAAAACAACATTAACAAATGTGCAGACATCAAACAAACTCTGTAAGGGGTTAAATAAAACCATATTTTTGAAACAAATCATACAATTTATTAGCCTTCTCATCCTTCATTATTTTTAAAGACTCTACATACAGTAGGTAGCAAACTCCTTTTTAAAGACAATCAGCTTAGGAGCTGTTTTCAAAATTTCCCAGCAATTCAAAGGAAACCAGTTGGCCGCATCAGTTAATAAGTACTATACATGCATCAGACTCTGTGCGTGTGCGTGACAATGCACAAGCGCGGTAAAGGTAAACAACAGCGCGCTGAATGGCGGAAAGGTAGAAAATAGTCTTAATGATCATTTGTTTTAGAAATAAACGTGTATACATTGACCATATTCATGATCACTGTTGACTGTACACAATTTGCAGAGCCACAATATCAAACACGACCATCAAGCTACTAACCTCAAACTTTCTCTACTTCAAACACATAAGGTATTCATTACAGATCAGCGATGGTAATACGTAGGCCTATGTGGGGTTTATTTATAAACTAATTTCGAGAGGATCACGTGCTTATGATTGACCACAGCAGGTACCACATCAGCTCAGCACAATGCACCAATCAGACGAATCCTGACACACTTTAAATTACCAGAGCTTTCTACTCCGGTCATCTTCGTCTTGAAGAATCCCCCATTCCACCCCAACTCCTCCCCTTCTCCTATAGGGCGGCACAGTGGCCCAGTGGTTAGCACTGTTGCCTCACAGCAAGAACATCGCTGGTTCGGCCTCTCCCCGAGCCAGTCGGCGTTTCTGTGTGGAGTTTGCATGTTCTCCCCGTGTTCGCGGGGGTTTTCCCCAGGTCCTCCGGTTTCCTCCCACCGTCCAAAAAACATAGTACATAAGTAAATTGACTACTTTTAAATAGCATCTTAAAGCAACTCTAGTCAGATATATCTCAGCGCGTTCACAAGCGGGGGGAGTTCTTGACCCTTTAATGGGAGGGAGCCCCGGGCTCAAGGATATTCTGAGCTCAGGGCTCTCTCCCTGGACAGCATGCCAAATACGCTTTATAAACCATCATCAGCTAAGTGTAAACTCTTGAAAATTTGTTCGTTTGATGTAAGTTGAATGGTTTGAGACATGAAGGTGACTTTTGTACAACTTGCTCCCGCCTGTTATAACAAAGTCAAGCAAAATCCCATTGTAAGGGTATGAGAGTTTGTATAATTTGCAGCTTTTTAGAGACATTTTTTTTACTTATAAAAAATATGTTAGCATTGGTGTGCATGCATTAGCCAACACATAAGTAGCTTAGACTAAGTGGGCTACCTGTTTCAAAAGCATTGCGTGTTAATGCACTGAAGTGATTTTAATCTTTTTTAATATATTGTTGTATCAAAATGAGAACATGATGACTAAAAAAGGCAGAAGCCCTAACAATAAAAGAGACGCAAACACTGAATGCTTAATTAAGAAAATTATATAGGCACATATACATAAGAATAAAAGCAAATTCTAAATAGTAATCAATATAATTCATTCATTCATTTTCTTTTCAGCTTAGTCCCTTTATTAATCCGGGGTCGCCACAGCGGAATGAACCGCCAATCAATATAATATTATAAATAATACTAAACGAACACTATATTTATTATATATTAAAAATAAGAATAAAAATGCTTGGATGTTTTAACCTTAATTTATGTTAAATAAGTTAAAAATGTAATTTTACCAACATTTGGGTGGAAATAGCCCACCCTTTTGTAGAGAACACTAAACTAAAATAAAAAATCTGTATAAATAAATAAAAAAATATAATAAAAGCAAATTAAAACGTTAATATTATTACTACTACAGTATAATATCATATAGCTGATTTATTTTAATTCATATTTGTATAAAATACGAACCAACCCACTGGTTAGGTTAAAGATTTTATTTTTAAAGTCCACTCAGCTGTTGAGTTAATCAAATTTGACTCAAATTTGGGTTTAAACAACCCAGCATGAGTGTGCATCTCTCCAGTGCAAATGTTAAAAAAGCAATTAAGACTAGAAATAACAGTATCAAGGCCAACTGAAAACCTGAAAAGTCTTCGTTCTGATTCATTAAGGTAGTGCATGTCTTTAAAACTGTCACACACTCCACACCTTCACCGAAATGAGCAGCAGTGTGTATATCTGTGAAGCTCATTAAGTCTCTGGCATTCAAGACTGTCTCGCCCATTTTCTGATGCTTATTCAAGGACACTAATAACTAATAGCAACAGTAACGACTGCAGTACATCACGCTATCATTTTTACATGTAGGTGCCAGCTTTAATCAAGCAGCAAACACAGCCAATTAAAATGTTGTCAAAGAACAACTTGTGTGGCAGAAATATAAAATCTGCCTATAAATGTAATCGGACATGCATTATAATTTAGCCTCAGGAAAAGTATAAGGAAAGCTTTGTGTCTTGCTCCGGCCAGTGAGAGACAATGATGAGTTAAATGAGGTGATTCAGGTTTATGCATTAGACATAACTCTAATTACTCGCATTATCACAGATGCATGCACTAATGATCATTGTGCCGAGCCAGTGCAACTCTGCAAAACAGTTCATTTAGAAGCTCTTACGATCGCTCTGATTGGCTGTTAACTCTGACTCACTGCCAAACCACTATAGAAGTCACATCCCGTGAAAGCTAATTAGATGAAAACATTACAGTGCTTGGTCAAATTGCAGTTGTTAATGTAAAATAAAGCACACTCGTTGTTTGTGTATGTAAGGCATAATGAAGGACGCTTAAGATATTAAACACACAGTAATAATGTGAATTTGGGACTGACCAACCAATTGGACACGGAGTGAGGAAAAATATATATCAATAAAATCTTTAAAAAAGTAAATCTGACACATAAAATAAAAGATTAAAAAAAGATGTGCTAAACTAAAACAAAAAATATATATAAAACAAAGCAAATAAAATAAGCAAATCAATTAAATATGAATAAATATTTAACAAAATTATGAAAACAAATATTAACCCTTGCACACAAGTTCAAAAAGTCTATCATAAAACACCATAACCCATCGTCACTAACAAATTTCTTTACAAGCATCAGTCCTGATGATAATTACTAAAATAAACACTCATCTTAAGGATTTCAATTAAAAACAATTGATTATCTTTCATTAAGTCTGAGCAAATTTTGTTTGGATTATTACAATTAAAAATGAAGAAACCATGTTTATTTTAATGCATTAATATTATTATTGTTATTATTTTTGTGGAAAAAAATCCATCACTTACACCTGTACACATATTCAACGTATAAATACAAAACATATCTCTATGCCAACACCAGGCCAAAAAATTTTATTTTTTATTTTTTGCCAAAATATTACATTTAAATGTTCATAAGAGTTAATAAATACTGTGAATAAAAGAACGCTGTTCTATCTTAAAAATAATAATGTGCATCATTTCAATGAAAAATAAAAAGAAATAAGACCTGACGAGTGTTTCACAAAAGCAAAACAAGAAATGGATTCTATGCACAGCTAGTTTTAAAGCCAATGATAAAGCGTATTGTACCTATTTTCAGTTTCACAAGGTTGTTTTTACAGCATTGATGTTGTGGTGTAATTACAACCCAGGTAGCAAAGAATTCTGGCCCAAATTTGGCATGAATCTGGCACAGCAGGCATTCATCTGGCATTGGCATACAGCATTTACAGTCACTTTTTATTCTTGGCCATTTACATAATATATTTACAAAGCATATGAATTACAAATATGGACAAATATGTTCAAATAATAATTGAATATATGTTCATATATGGCCATATATCAGATTTTTGTAATGTGGAGAGAGAGATAGGTGAACGATTATAAACATATATGCATAAAAATATCAGATTATAGATTAAATCGAATCAGTTAGAAAGAGGAAAACCTGAATGAAATAAAAAAAGAGTACATAGATGATGTTTAAATAGATACAACAAACTAAATAAATAAAATAGATGTGCAATATTGGGTGAGTGTTTACAGTTAACCTTCATGATAAATTTCCTGAAAAACCTGATTGTCCGCTGGTAATATTTAAGGAAAGTGAATGACTGTTAATTTCATATCCTTCTTTACACCATATACCAGACCATATTTCTGATTAGTCTCTGCAGGAAAGTAATGGGAGTTACCAGATCAGTAATAGTTACCAGTTCGGTGTGCGAGAGGAGCATTTTTCAATTCGTTACCTGATTGCTCACATCAGATTTTATCCATATTTGCATCATTGACTCTTTGATCAATCCTATGGTCTTCTAACGAATGCCACTAATGTGTCCCAGCTAACTACACCGGGCTTGATATAGCAGCACATTCTCATCCAGGATCAGCAAACGTGCAACAGGGTAGGCCAGGATGTGCTCGTTTTCTGTTATCTTGGCTTTCTTAAATCTGTTTTTGTGCAATAACCTTAGAAATATGGCTACTCAAAGTAGACAAATATCAATTCATAACTTTTTGACTTAGTGGTTAATTCGTATGTATTTGTATGATCTCAGTCATATGGTTTAGTATGTTTTTCTCACTCTCAATGACAGTTGGGTTTAGGGGTGGGGTTTGGTGCCACGCCTTCTTTTTTCAAAATTGTACATTTTCGTTAGACTGAACTTGTACAATTTAGCCACTAAACTGACAGAAAGTCTAATAGATATTTTTCAGTAACGCTTTCTTTTACAACCCGCAAAGTACCGCGTAAGTAGCTACAGTGAAATAACGGTGTACTTTTCTGTACGTATAGTATGAGTATAGTGAATGTACGTGTAGGTATAAGGGAACAAACTGTAATGCTTGGGTAATAAGGGGGTAACAACCAGATATGCAACACGCAAAGTACCGCGTAAGTATATTGATTTTACAGTGTGCTTTTCTATAAAGTGCAAAGGAACAAACGGGTAACGTCTTATTACCCAAGCACTACAGTTTGTTCCCTTTATACCTACATGCACGTTCATTATACTTATACTATACGTACAAAAAAGTAAACCGTTATTTCACTGTACTTACGCGGTACTTTGCGGGTCGTAAAAGAAAGCGTTACTTTTTTCTTAAAAATCTAATTTGTTTTACCTTTTAACTGTAACACCACTTTTAAGATTTATCTTGAAAATATTATATGATACTTATGTATAGTTTTTCTAGATTAGTTTAGGTCTAGACCTTTTTTGAATTATGTACTAAAAACCATCCCACCTTATTAAATCTGGTGCTAATTAGTCGCCTTTCTTTTTTCTGATGAGAAAAAACAAGCCAGGAATGCAAACATTTTTAAACAGCACAGTAAAATCTGAAGCGGGTGAGAGCGGGCCCCATCTTTAAGCAAGGCTTTTTCTTACTTTCTTCAATGAGTCGTTGTGCTTGAGTTTTGGCAGTGAGCCGTTGCTTCTCAGAGCGAGAGCCTACAGAGGGAGGGACAGTTATTGTGTGTTTGTCCCTCTCCTCAACACTATGACTGACAGTAAAGTCGCACAGACACTGAATGCGGCTCTCTTCATACTTCACCAGTCTCTCATCTGAACACAAATGTGTTTATCAGCGTTCAGCAGGGGGTCCCACTGGAGCCATTCAGGTTAAGTGTCCTGTTCAAGGGCACAACATTTATATGTAGGGGTGGGACAAAAAAGCAAGACTGATCAGGTGGCATTTCATGAGGGGGAGGGAGAAAATTCTCCGTCCTTCTCCCAACTGTTGAGAACAAGCCTTTTTATTTAGTTTTTTGGCATACAGTTCAATGACATCAACAATTTAATTATAGCAAAACTGGGCTGGAAATGTAGAGAAACTTAATTATTGAATGTATGTGCATATATATTCATAATAAATGCAATAATTACATTATTCATTTTATAAATATAAAGTTTAATAATATGAAATAATACATGTGAAATTCTATAATAACATTTAAATCATATATATACAATATAATAATATTAATCTAAGCAAAACGACAATGAATAAATAAATTTTAATACAAAAAAATACAAATATGATAAATAATCCCTCAAAAATCTACTTTTATTATGAAAGTAATAACAAAAAAAAATCTCCTAACTGTTGAGGACAAGCCTCTGCATTCGATTATTAATATA
>CAIGQQ010039592.1:1909903-1924012 GCA_903798035.1 Danio albolineatus | reverse complement strand
AAATAATGCTTATAAGTTACAACGTTTAATATATCTTAATTTTTTTTATTAAAAAACATCAAAATATACTAAATATATAAAATATGAACTGATATGCAAATAATAGTAATTAAAAATATATAACATATATGCAAATAATAGCAAATCATACAAAAATATATTAAATAACACATATTACATTATAAAAGTAGCATTTTTATTGTGAAGAGGGAAAAAAATCTGTGCAAGACACAGTAATCCTCCTATTTTTAATGACAACCCTGTGCTAATTATGGCAAAACTAGTGAAAACATAGATTAGAAATAAACAGTATTTCTAAAAATATCTATAAAAAAACTGACACAAGGTTTAACAGTAAATATGATCAATAATGGAAAATTATAAGCAATTTTATACTATAGTTAATCAAATTATTGAGAAATTGCTAATAAAAAAAACATATCTTACCTAATTTTATGTTTCCTTCCATAGTGTCTCCCTTTCTAGTGCCCCCTTAGGTGGGCAGAAGAACACAGCGCAGCGAGGGTCTCCGTGCAGGTGCTTTCCTTCTTTGAGCTGAATTCAGTCTATCTTTTCCTTCACTCCTCATTTCGGCATCTCTAAAATGTCTATTTTCACAAAAATCCAGCATATCTTCACCCGAAAAACTAGTGTAGATGCGGACAAAAAAATCTTCAGAACTCTTCTTGTCTCAATGCCTCTTTTCACAACCCCCCTGTCAAGAACCTGAGCACAGAACACACATACAAAAAATGAGATTACATAAGAATCAGTAGTATTTCTTCTGAACTCCTTTCTCTCTGACAGGGAGAAGCAGAAGTGAGACGGGAGGAGTGGAGGAATGGGAAGGCAGTCTCCATTCTCCTCTGCATCCCTTATTCTCACATCTCTCTCTGCAACACACACACACACAGACACTGCACACGCACACACTGCACAGCCCCCACCTCGTTCCCCCTTCTTCTGCTCTGTCAAATACACACACAAGCTTAGTTCATTACTATTCACCGGCTCTTCCCAAGACATGCAACGCTTCCCTACTAAGAGAAGAGGAGAGCGAAGGGAAAACAGCCTTGTTGCATCTAGTTTGAAATGGATTGTCTGTAAAGCTTCGTCCATTCTGAAAATACCAAAAAATATCCTTCTACCTCCCCTCATCCAAAAACTGTGACGCAATGAGCAGCAATGTAATGTATTCCTTTGTCTGTCCTTTTTCTTGCTCATGAGACAGGTGCCGAATTTGTCTCATCTCAAAGTTCCACTATTTTATCCCATTCACCCAAATCCCTCTTGCACACCTCGATCTTTGTTATTTCTACCGTTTTCCCTCTTCAAGCGTTTGCTGGGGAGTGATTTGTCTCGCTTGGCTTGAGAGCTGGCAGCGGGGCTGAGGTGAGGAGGGAGAACGAGTGCTCTGAGTTTGGCCATGTGAGTCCTCCAGCACACTCAACTTCACCAGCCGCTTCCCCTGAGGAGCCGCGTGCTTCTCGCTTTCATCAACTTCAACTTTCTTTCTTTTTTTTAATTTGATGCAAAGCTCAGAGTTTTGCTGAAATTTGAAAGAGAGCGTGTAATGCATGGGAAAAAAGAACTTGATGAATGTGTTTTCACTTCCAGCTTATTACATTTTGATGTTTGGTCAGGACAGTTTGCTATTTTTTAATGTGGTTTCTATTTTTCAAAGTGCAGGGTACACCAGTACTTTACCATATCGAGACGTATTATTGGGATGCATTTGCAAAATCTGGAATGATGTTATATACATGTAGATTTTGACTCATATGTTTGACCCTTAAAGGCACACCGTGACTTTTGTTGCTAGAGAGGGCATATTCACAACAAATAAAGGTTTTGATAATTCCATGACTGATTTAGTGTGGAATCAGGAGAGTTGTCATCTGACGGAACATCTGCAGAAATGATGGTTATGGATAAGCTAAAGTATTCAAATCGTCTTACTCTCCTTTATGGTAATATGAAGCAGAGTGAGACTGACAGTCATTAAAGTGAAACGAGACACTGGAAGGAATTGCCGATGCAAGACGAGCATGACTCGGTATGTGTTACGTTACACAAGAGAAGACCCAAAATGCGAGAGTGAAGTAAAATGAATTTAAATGTTAGAATGCACTCAAACAAGGCTCAATAATTCAGAGTTTGTGAATGAGGCGATGGATAAAGCCAGCGATACTTCTCAGGAGACGATGCAATAAGTCTGGCACTCTTCAAGGGAACGACACAGTAAACTTCAAACAGCAGAATAGGCAGTAACAGTCACAAACGAAGCTCATATGAAGATCACAAGGACAGATCAGGAAGCAGATACTAGCCACAGAGATAACATCCAAGGAATGCTGATTACATCGACTCACCACCAGCAAGTACGCGAACTGAGCCTGGAACACACAGACACATTGGGAAACAACGAACCGACAACGAGATGACAAAGACACTGGGTATAAGTAGCCGAGATAACAAGCCACAGCTGCTGATGCTAACGAGCCGGCTGAACGATTCCCTCCACGTGATCGCACAGCTGATCAGGTAAGCACCAGACAGCCAGGCTATTATACCCAAACAAACACACTCACACAACCAGATAGACACACCCACAAGCATACGCACACAGACACACAGAAAGGAACATACAGATCCGTGAACCGTGACAATAAGTAAGCAAAAAAAATATGACAGTTCTAGTGTTTTGGTTGGAAATCAACATTTGTTTGGAAATTAAACATTTTTTTAATTAAAAAAAGATTGTCTACAATCATTAACAGTAATTAAGGGCAGGAGGGGTCTGTTTTAGGACCTTTGCTATTTTCAGTACCTAAAAAATATGTTTTCATATGAAAGTGCTTGTTTTCATATGCTGCTTGTTCAAACTACTTATTTAAAATTAGCTGAAAGAACACAATTTTTATGGCAACTTAATTGTTTTATGTTTGTTAATTTGTAAAAAACAATTAAGTTAACCTAACAGATTTGTGTTGGGACAACATGAAGGAATTGTGTGGAACCCAGCCTTTTACAGTGAATTCAAATAATATTAGAACATGGTGAATTATATATTTCATCAAGACCAAATGGTATTTCTAAAATATGAGTCTGAACATCAGCATAATTAAATTGAACTAAATGTGTTTGTAGTTAAAGATGCTTATGGATTTTAGTTTTGTGCCTCACCCAATTTAGTCATTTGGCCTTGGAGATCTTGGAGTGTTGTTTTTTTAATATTATATTATATTATATTATATTATATTATATTATATTATATTATATTATATTATATTACATTATATTATGGCGCCACGGTGGCCTAGTGGGTAGCACGTTCGCCTCACAGCAAGAAGGTCGCTGGTTCGATCCTCGGCTGGGCCAGTTGGCACAGATATTATGTACATCTTGACATGCAAAAGCGTTTCTCCGAAGTTGTTCACAATACTTATCCATCCACAAAATTTGTACCTTGAACACAGAAAAAAATGGCAAAAAGAATGTGTTGGATTTTTTTGTGCACCTACGAAATTTTAATAATCTAAAGAACCTTTTCAGAGAACTTTTTGTGGAATGAAAGCTTCCATTGATGTTAAAGCTTCTTCATGGAACTATTGATGCCAATACGGGTGTGTGCCGTCGTGCAGATCCAGTGAAAGTGTACCTTTTTGTTTGCAAATTCTTGGGTATTTCTTTGTTCTCGTGTGCCAAATTCCTGGTGAGGACGGCACAATTTGTGAGTATACCTTTCCTGCATTTTTTCCTCTTCTCCCACCGCCCTTCCTCGTGTTGTTGACTGAGGAGTGAAATGAGAGAGCAAATCCTTTTATACATGATCTGGTCTGTTAGGCTTGGTTAGTGGCGCCTTTCTGCTGTATTTTGTACTTGGTTACATACCACTTTTGGTTTATGTTAAGCTTCTTACAGTAAACTAGTTTCAAGATCTATGGACGGACGTGCTTTCTTGGGGCTGAATAACTTTCAAACTTCGGTCTATCGGTATGAATGAGTAACCTAATTCCGTAAACATTACAGGCTAAAAACTGTCATATATGAAATGCAAATTGACCACATCTATTTTTAACAGCATCTTAGTGATCTTCTAGAAATGGTTCATCCATGCTTGATTCCTGTTTTTATTTTTATTTTAATTGGCTTGTGTCATCAAATGATAACTTCTCGTTGATGAATTATGCCAGATTTAAGTCTTTAAACCTAAAAGTATTCAGATGTGCCTCCATTAACATCTGATAAGCCCTACATTTTCTCTTATTTCATAGTCTGCTTTTCTTGGATGTACATCAAAACACAGAAAAAGATCACTGCATTGCAACTTAAAAATAGTACTATGATAGGTGGCACAATGGTGCAGTGGGTAGCGCTGTTGCCTCACGGTAAGAAGGTTGATGGTTCGAGCCTCGGCTGGGCCAGTGTTCGTGTGGGTTTCCTCCTGGTGCTCTGGTTTAATCCCCAGTCCAAAGACATGCGGTGTAGGTGAACTGAATAAACTAAATTGGCTATATAATATGGATGTTTCCCAGTGATGAGTTGCAGCTAGAAAGGCATCCACTGTGTAAAAACACATGCTGGATAAGTTGGTGGTTCATTCTGCTGTGGCGACCCCTGGTTAATAAAAAGACTAAGCCAAAAAGAATGAATTAATATTAGGATTCTACTCTTTACAATATAACATAAGTATGAAAATATGTCATAGTGGCTCATGAAGTGGTTATGACTTGTATTTACTGTATAAAGAGTCTTTTGAAGGCATACGGGGCGGCACAGTTCCTTAGTGGTCTTCTTACAGCAAGACAGTCCCTGGTTTGAGTCCCGGCTGGGCCAGTTGGTGTTTCTGTGTAGAGTTTACATGTTCTCCCTGTGTTCGTGTGGGTTTCCAAGGGCTTCTCCAGTTTAGCCCACTGTCCAAAGACATGTGGTATAGTTGAATTGAAAAAAAAAATGAATTGGCTGTAGAGTATTAGTGTGTGTGTGTGTGTGTGAATGACATTGTACGTTTCTGAGTGCTGGAAAATGCTGGAAAAATTGGCGGTTCATTCCTCTGTGGTGACCCCTGATAAGGGACTAAGCTGAAGGAAATTGGATGAACGGATAAATAAATGAATGAATGAATGAAGGCGCAAAGAAATTTGTGAGTAAAAGATGGGAATTTAAGTCATTATTCACTCTGCTGGCTCTGCGTGATAAGTAAATTTTAGTCACCTTGAGAAGTTTATGAGAGCAATGTCTGAACAAATCATTCATTTTAATCAGGTTTTCACTTGAAAGTGAGCAGAAAGTCATTTGAGTTTGAGACAAATGTAGGCGAGTAAGTGATGACACTCATTGCAATGACATTCACATTCATCTTTGGTCGTAATTTAATAAAAAGCGAATGGCATTTGTGTGTCATCATGAGTGTGCTTTTAACACCTCTTAACGTCCCTTTAATATCTAATTTAGAGCTAATCCCATAGAAAAATCTGATATATGGCAATATATGCAAATATGTGCAACTGAAATTACACGACATACAATATGTCATACACAATGTCAACGGTAACATATATTTCTAAACATTGCAAAATGGCAAATATGTACACAGCAAAATCCTCTCAGTAAAACCCTCTCAGTTCAGAGAGTACTTGGTCCCTCTTTAAATAAAGGGAAAACAGGTTGGTGATAAGTAAAGCTGCTGTTTGTGGAGTTGCTTAGTGATCAAGTTGATCCTCTGCTGAGATTTTGAGAGATTTAATGTATTATATTTCAGCTGATTTCATCTTAGGCTGTGACTGAAATCAGTTGTAGTTTTGTGTTTTGTTTCTGTGTTCTGCTTAATAACAGCAGGTCATCATCAGTCCTCAATCATCACCTAATTAATCCTTTCATTGTTTCGTTAACTTAAGTAACATTAAATAAATTTAGAGAGGGACCAAATACTATCTAAACTGAATACATTTTACTGTGTACATTTATGTCCAAATATATTAGGTACATTTTTATATACGTTAAAATGGCCATATAAGTTTCCACACAGAAGAAAATTCATGGGTAACACTTTATTTTGATGGTCCATTTGAGCATTAGTAGACTATCTGCTTAATATCTGTTGATATTTAACTGACTATAAGAAACTTTGCAAGTACATGTCAACTTACACTAACCCTAACCCCAACCCCAACCCTAACCCTAACCCCAACCTAACAGTCTACTTACAATCTAAAGAGAATTAGTTGCTATGTAACTTAAATTAAACAAACGGACCATCAAAATAAAGTGTGACCAATTCATGAATTCTATTAAAAGCTATGAATGTGAACTGACAGTTTTATATCTTGAACAAATATCTGTGTAGTTTGTATTAATTTTAACTTTTATTTGAATTATTTTAATATATTAGTGTAGAGTAAATGAAAATGAGAAGTTTAAGACATATTGTAACTGAAGAGCTCCTATGTAAAGGCCTTAAAGTGCCATGTGAATTGTATAATTTGTATCTTTCTCAGTCTCCTATGTTTATATTCAGTTATTTCACTTCCAAAGCAATAAAAAAAAACTTACATTTGCCATAATAGTTTGTCACAAAAATGCTTAACCTCTTAAACTCCATGACGTCATTAACTTCCCTTTCATTTTTAAAGGTCCTGGGTTGCGCAAGACCCCTATAAGTGGTTCCGTTTGAAAGTGTAGAAGCTATATTTTATGCACGTATGCATCACTTAGGTTTTTATTTTACTGTACAAAAGTTATTAACATTTAATTACACAACAAAATACTGGACACCTGAGCTGTCATTTTTATATTTTTATATGCTTCATATATGACACAAATGTACAAGTCATAGCTCAAATAAAAGCTCTTGCCTGTCCTCGTACGATTCTAGCGTTCCTTTACTGAATTATATTCACATATCAAACAGTTATCGAATGAATCACCGTGTTTTTTATGGCATAGAAAAAGAAAACAGACTCAAAATCATCTTTTTTTTTCTAGGAGCTGAGGAAGTTTTGGAGAAGCTGACTTTGACTTCTTTGATTTAATGTTATGATACAAATGGGAAGGAGAAATGAGAAAGTAATGGAAACTCATGTTCTTATCATGTAAGAACTATGCAGAAGCAAATATGTCATATTTGATGTGAATGATCAAAAAGTTATTTTCCCAATATTCAGTTGAATTACAATAACCTTTGCATACTCTATGGTAGAGACAAAATTATTTTTCCTAGTGTTTGCTGCTATCTGCTGGTTTCAAGCAGAACAGTCTGGAGTTGTCTTATTCGCTTATGGGATGATCTACACATTTTCAAAAAAGCATTTTAGAACAAAAAATAAAAAAGTGCCCAATGTTGAAGTGGTTGATCATAAAACAGAAAACATAACAAATATTATTTATTACTTTCAGCAGTTTCTTTTGTAAATTCAAATGGTTTTCTGTCTGATAACACTGGAATTTGTCTTTTATACCACTGCATTTCAAAGTTTGGTAGGCGGAAATTGCATGAAAAAAAGGTATAGCACCTCTCATCAGTTGGAATACAATAACTTTTGCATAGATTATGATAGAGGCATTTTTCATTTTTTCTTATGATTACTGTCATGTGCAGGAACCACCAAAAATAATTACAGAAACCTATACCACACAGAACCTAAAAGGTACTCTTTTAAATTTGAGTTTATAAAGAAAAAATACAAAAAGCGCCTCTTTTTTTAAGTGTTTATGATAACACAGACAACATATACAATTATTTTAATCACTTTCAACAGTGTTTTATGAAAATTTAAAGGGTTTTCTTTAAAATGATACCACATCTTTGCATTTACTCCTCTGCATGTGGATTTAGGAAGCTTTTAAAATTGGGTAGACAAAATCCAGGCGGAAATCCCAAAATAGCACAAGAGTGTAAGAGGTTAATTTAGAAGAAAATTTTAGAAATCACTTAGAGGCTTTTGCATGAACTCTTTAATTATATTTATGCACTTTCTTTAATAGTAACAAAAATGTATTTAGTTTTATGATTTCAGTTTTGATTAACGACCCTGTATAATAACCCTGGGTGTGGGACATCCTATCGTAGAATGCATTTGATGGGACAAACATGTAAACGCACATGAGTTTATGATAATTTTGGTTTATTTTTCGACCAATCAGTGAGTATAAACTTATACATTTTTACACCTGTTGAAAGTGCATTTTGTCGAGACAGGCTATTAATGACCCCAAAAGTCCAGAGGGATGAGTGTGAAGCTTTGAGCACCTATCTATTGGGAGTTTGTGTCTCTTCTCTCTTCCTCTTGCTCAGCTGTCAGTCTGGTCAGGTCCAGTCTGTTTGTAGCTCTATTTTAAGCCAGGACACAGCCAGGGGGAGGGCAGGATGAAGGCTCCAGGGGCGAGAGGGTGTCGTAATGAAAGACTTATCAGCAGGCCAGAACACCCGTCCAGACAGTCTATGAGATCAAGCTAGCAGCATGCAGATATTCATATCCGTCCATTGACACTCACCTCACATATCAAAACCGTCAATAATTAACCAAGCCTGAAGCTATAATTATTCATTATCCATCAGAGGTGCTGGTAATCCGGCCATAGCTCTATGTGATAGACTCTCCGCTCAAGGTTATTTGGAAACGATGATCATTAAAGTGACCCTGCCTGCATATAAAAGGGTTTGTGGAAGTACATTGCTGAGGCTTTAGATCCGTTACAAATGGCTCGCTAGATTGTTTATGAGCTTTTGTGGGGCATTTGGCAGGAGATGTTCAGTGAGACTGTGCTTTTTTTCATCTGGTCCTAAAAGGCAAGGCTGTCGTGGATGCCAAAAACAAGAGCCGTCTCATCAGAATTATGGCCATCTTATCTTCTCTCCGGCAGACGTGGCTGCGCGCGAGCACAATCTAAACCTCTGTGAAACCTTCAGAGCATCTTCCTCTTAATCTGCATATTCAGATGCTATTCGGTGTTGTGATCATCACACGGGTCTGCTCTTGTGTGCAGGGAAGCCAGCTTTTGTCTCAGAGCTCCACAGACGTTGTCTATTAGCTGAAAGATGGTTTGCCTTTATTTTATTTCCCCTGCATGCCTTTCGGGATTCTTTAAGGATCAAATGCAAACTGACATATTCTCAATCTGATTTAACATACACTGTAGAAAATGCTGGATTCCACACAATCAATCTCTGTTGGGACATCATGAAGGAATTAAGTTAACTTTTACAGATTTAAGTGGATTGAAGATAAAACTATTAAGATGTCGCAAAAAAAAACTCAAGAATTGTGTTGTTTTAGCTCATTTAAAGTGAATTTTTTGAGTGTACTATAAACAAAATGATTTTGCTAATGTCTACTATTTAATCACAACCATCTGCTAAATCCATGTGGATAAAGGTTTATATTAGGGCTGCACAATATATCGTTTATATATCGTTTCCACATCGACATTGCAATGTGCACATTCGCAATGGTGACATCGCAACATATGCAATGTCTAGTCTGAATTATAGTTGGCCAAGAGCTATAGAATTGTATCTAATTACTGTATTTACAATTGAAGTCAGTATTACTAACCCTCCTGAATTATTAACCCCCCTGTTTATTTTTTCCCAATTTCTGTTTAACGGAGAGAATATTTTTTCAACAAATTTCTAAACATAATAGTTTGAATAACTAATTTCTAATAACTGATTTATTTTATCTTTGCCATGATGACAGTAAATAATATTTTAAATGTTCTATATTTTTCAAGACACTTCTATACAGCTTAAAGTGACATTTAATGACCTAACTAGGTCAACTAGGCAGGTTAGAGTAATTAGGCAAGTTACTGTATAACAATAGTTTGTTCTGTAGATTATCAAAAATATATGTAGCTTACAGGAGCTACTAATTTTGACTTTAAAATGTTTTAAAAAATTAAAAACTACTTTAATTCGAGCCGAAATAAAACTAATAAGACTTTCTCCAGAAGAAAAAAATATTATCAGACATACTGTGAAAATTTCCTTGCTCTATCATTTGGGAAATATTTAACAAATGGGGGTTATTAGTTTTAATTTTAACTGTATATGGAATTTACATGATTTTTTACTTATATGATTTCTTACTTAGAATTTTTGTCTTGTTTCTTGTCCAAAGCTGAAACATGTTTTTTTGTTTGTTTTTCTTACCCCACCAGCAGATAATATTACCTGTGTCAAGGGAAAACTCTTAATTTTGACCTATTTCTTCTAAAGTTTTAAACAAAACATTATTTGTACTTGATCTAAGAATTGTTTTACATATTTGGACCAGAAACAAGACAGACTTTAGAATAAAGTAAGAAAAGCATTTTTAACATTGCTATTGTTCAATTTCTGTACCTGAACACTGTTAGACTCCCTAGAAAACTGTCAAATAGAGCAATTCAAACTATCTTGTGAAGCTGTATTCATATTTCAATATTTATTGCACAACAACAAAATATCGCATTATCAGTTTTTTTTGCCCTAGTTTGTATTGTAATGCAGGATAAAGTATATGATTTTGCGATTGTAATAGTTTTACAGGGAATCAAGTTCAAATAATTGTAGTATTGGATATTACAATACTAGGTTTACATAGTAAAGCATAGTTTGTATTAAAGCATAATAACATGCTAATAGTTTGCATACTACAGTGTGATACAAAGTGCTGACAATTTGTATTCTACAGCATGAAACATTGCTAATGAAATCATGAAAACACTACACACTATTATATAACAAAGTACTATAGTTTGTATACTTAAGTATGATAAAGTGCTAATATTTCCAGAATAATAGTGTGACACAATGCTAAGTTGTGTACAAAAGTACAAATGTGCACATATTTGGTACAATACAGTTTGTATACTACAGCATGAAACAATACTAATATGTATAAAGTATGACAAACCAGCCTGTCCTCACAAGGAAACATCATTATTTTATGTTGGTTTTTTTTATATAAAAATGTAAGAGGGGACCCCAAACCTCGCTCCTAGACCTAACCCTTATCGGGGATCAGCAAATTGTATTAAAATGTACAAATGAGATAGTACAAATTAATACAATTTATCCACTAAATCAAAAAGTCAAGAATTGCTGTGGGATTGTTCATACTTACTCAATAATAAAGTATTATGGCAGGGCTAATATTTTGTACAGTATAATAAAGTGATAAATTACAGCATGACAGATTACTGTATAGCAAAGCATGATAAAGTTTATACATGCTAGTGTGTTATTGTGCTAATTGTTAAATATGATAGTATGATAAATTGCAAGCTTGTATGCTAAAGCATGACAAAGCAGCAGTAATTTGAGTGCCATGATGAAATGCTAGTTTGTACAATAAACGAATAGTTTGTACTCTACAGGATGAAAATTGTTAATAGCTTGTATTTTAGAAACAAGTTAAATAGTTTGTACAAAATCATCCTCAAACATGACTTAGTCTTTTTAGAGCCTCTTCATAAAAGGGCACATGCTAAAGGTACATCAGCAGGGGTGTTTTTTTTCACCCTCAGTCAGATGCAATGCAGAGTTCAGCAGTGAAGTCTACAGAGCTCTAATTATGACAGAACAGTCTGCCTGTAACCAACCTGCGAACAGCCCCTCTGAAGCCCCATCTCATGCCTCTCATTTATCTTGTTTGGAGGAGGGGAATTGGGTTTCTGATAAAGCATAGGATATGGTCCTGCTCCTGCCTCAAGGCACTGGGATAGATAGTCTACCTTGGTGTGTCAAGGTGGAATAGATTGATTTGTTGTGGTTGAGGTCTGTGCAGTGTGGATGTTGGAAAATCTCGTTTCGATTTGATTGCCTTTAAAGCCTTGGCAAGGCCTTTTTGTGACTTGAATTGTACACTGGAGAGCATTTGGTGAAAACAACTTTGGGGTCACATTTGACCAGTAGGCATTAATTGGGGGTTTCCTGATTGATTTTTTGTTGATTATCTGATTAAGTCTTTGAATAAAGCAGTCATGAAGTATCCTTTGATTTAAAGCATTAGCTCACCCAAAAATGACATTTCTATTATTAATTACTCACCATCATGTTGTTACAATCTTCAGAGACCTTCTTTCATTTTCAGAACACAAGTTAAGGTATTTTAAATGAAATCTGAGCGCTTCCTCATCCTCCATAGACCGCAATGAACTTGAGATGTTGAAAGTCCAAAATAGGAACCAAGAAACATTGTAAAAACTTGAAAATTCAGTGGTTCAACTGTAATCATATAATAATCAATAACTGTAAAAACAACTTAGTTTGCCAATGTCTTCCACATCATATCATATCTAATATGCGCATTTACCAATGGCAATACATTTGTGTGTTGCACTGCTGATTAATGGCAATTGTACTGTGTCTGTACACTATAAAACCCAACAGTCAACTTTATCAAGTGAAATAGGTGTAGTTTACTCAAAATGTACTGAAAATGAATACTACTCATTTGAAAAGAGTTTTGAAGTCAGTGTTGAAGGTAATGAGTTCATTAAATACCTCCTTACTTCAACTTAAATGGAGTAAGTTCACAGTACTCGTTTTTAGTTAGATTGTGCCATCTGTCATTTAAAGGCCTATAGATGTGTTATTTTTCTAAAGAAGATATATTATTTAGTGCCCGAGCTATAGAAACTGTTAAAAGAAGGCGCAGTATCGGGATTGGATTTGTATCAAGCGATACTCAGAATTTTGGTATCGAGATCGGATCTGTTCCTAAAAAATGGTATCTGTGCATCCCTAAACCCAACCAAAATTTTATCGACTGACCCACCCACATACTTCCCTAAACCCAATCAACAATTTTCAAAAAAGCAATCCAGAAAAACATTAAAGCCCTCGTCTCATTTTTACCACATTTTCAAATTTTAACACATTCTCACCCTGTTACTTATTAATTTATTTTAATTTTTGGATTCTGTTTTTGTCTTACCTACTTTCTGGAACCGCTCTTTACTAAACTCGAACCCTGTCGTCGTGGTCAATTCCTCTATGCTTCTCAAAAATGAAATGCAGCCATAAGTACCTCTGACTACACAATGTGCGGTCTCTAGAAATGCACATAAGACTACGTTTTCGGAATGCACCTGTGTTTCAAGTTTCAATTGTCTGTGTTTTAAGTCTGACGCGCAGCGCACATGCAGAAGTGTACGTGCTAATGGTGGACATGCGCGTGAACAGAGATGTGCAGAAGCCCAAATCTACATTTGTTACCATAAACTTTGGGCTACTTATCGGAATTATGGGAGATGTCAGTCCGACAATATTTAATTGGACAAACCTTACCCAGAATATAAAAATACATATAAACACATTTAGATAATTTACTTTAACTATTACTATTGGACTGTGAAGAGGCTTTCAACCAGCTTTAAACCAGCACAACAAAAAATGTCTCTGAAGACAATCTACTGCACCTTTAACTTGTTGGGTTTTACAGTGTAGTAAATATGCACCCTAATTTAATGTGCAAGACATAGGCGAACAATGTTTTTTGGGGGGCTTTTTCGGTGCAAAGAATTGTTCTTAGTATACATTATACATAAGTGAAGCTTATCATTACAGTTGAACCTGTAGAGAGTAATAAATGACAGAAATTCCTTTTTGTGTGTGTGATCTAACCCTTTAAAGGAACAGTTTACCAAAATTTACCTCCAAAACATTCAAAACATGTATGGCTTTCTCTTTTTCTGCTGAAGATACAAGCGAAGACACGAAAGGCTGAAGACACAAATTAAGATATTTTGAAGAATGTTGGTAACCGAACTGTTTTTGGTCCCAATGAATTACCACATTATTGTTTTCCTACTATGGAAGCCAATGGGGCTAATTAACTTTTGTGTTACCACCATTATTCCAGCTACAGTATCTCATTTTGTGTTCAGCAGAAAAAAATAGAGGGAGTATGGTGCTTAATGTTCATTTCTGGGTGAACTATCCATTTAAGTAACAGCCTGTACTTTGGGAAATGAAATCCCCCAGACCTAAATAATGTTACGTCCGACTGTACAGCTTTAATTACAAACCTGCTATGTACTTCTGTGCGTGTGTGTGTACACTCTGAGAGGTTGTTACGACCACGGTCACAACATCAAAGGAGGGAAACACACTAATGG
>CAIGQQ010039592.1:1866673-1894903 GCA_903798035.1 Danio albolineatus | reverse complement strand
AGCCATTTTTTAACGGATTTAGAGTTAGTGACATTATAAAGATGCAGTATTCATGAAATTGCACATGTGAAATCACCAGGATGTCTTGCCGTGGCTGAACGTGTCTCCATTTGGTCTTCATCTGATCATTTCATTCACTTTAGAAATGCTTTTAAAGTCAGTGAATACTGAAAAGTTAAGCTGCCAGTGAATGGCATTGTCTATAACAAAGGAAGTTATACCACCAGATACATGATTAACACCAAAAACACCAGAAGCATCTGAATGACACAATAATGATTAAAACATTAGACAGAATTTTTTTATTCATACCTAAAACATTGCTTTGAAGTGACATATATGTGATCATTCAGATTTTCACCAGAACTTTAAAATCAGACCTTCCAACTTTCATACAAAACCTCATGCAATTCTTTAACAAGAACTATATAAGTAACACTGTGAATGTACAAAAGCTAATGATTGTCCTGCTGGCTTTCTGCATTATTCTGCAGAATAAAAAGTGAATCAATGATGCAGCCTCTTGGCATGGCATTGATTCAGTGCTGAAAGCCAGCAAAATAACACCGATATAGAAACAACCAACCTTTAGAAATGAGCCACTTTGTTCTCTTAAGAATTAATTAGACATAAAATCCTCATAACATAAGAAGCATACGAGATCACATTCCGATCCACGTCTCTCATTAACAATCAAAATCATTGACAGTCCAACTGAAAATCATTGACCGTTCCGAGGAGCTCTCTTGAGAGGTGATTTTTAGACATTAACTCCAGAAGAGTCGCTCAAAGGTTCACGAAATGGGAGGAGTGAAGCAATATAAATGGCAGAAATGGTCATCTAGTCTGTGGCCTGTCACTAAAGCAAATACTCTGGAAGGACCATCCAAACGTCAACAATTACAGCAGTGAGTGGAAGACACTGGAGATTTTCAAGCTATGTTAATAGAGGAGCGCTTATTAACACTTTTCAAAAGGAACTGTCAACATACCCTGACATACTGGAGTGTGTTCTTCAGCTTTGGACTGAGCATTGCTTTTCTGGGGCCTACCATCTTGGATCTGAAATGCCGGACCGGCTCCACACTACAGGAGATCACCTGGGTTTTCTTCGCTCAGCAGCTCTGTCTGCTCATCGGCAGCTCCAGCGGAGGAGCTTTCACTAAAACGTGAGTCTCAGCTGATAGACCTGGACTTCTGCATCAGCTCAACGTCAGCTCTCTATTGTTGTGCAGACATACTGTGGTGTTTAGTTTCAGTTTAGATATGCAGTGTGTGTCAGATATAGTCAAAAGCTGTCAGAGTCGATTGCACTTCTCGATGATTTTGGGTGAATTTCTTCTTTTTTTTTCAAGTGTAACAAAATTTTGTCATTTTTTGTTAACCTTTTTTATAGATTTATTGCAACATTTCATGTCAGCTTTCAGAGCTAATGTCAATCCATTTTATGTCAATCCTCCAGCGCAATAAAAAAAAATCAGCAATTTTTCAGCAATTTCTCATCCTCGAGCTGTCATTTCTCCTAAGATATGGAGAAAGACATTTTTTTAGAATGACATTTTTTGCAATTAATTCAAGGCAAAAAACATTCTGATAAATTTTCTGATAAAACTGTGACAAACAACATGACAAATTGGTGTAAAACCATTTATTTATCTCTTTTTTTACAATATATATATATATATATATATATATATAATATTACGTTCAAGCAAACATATTAAACATTTTATTTTCAATACAAATGTATGTATTTTATAGACCTCTTGCATACAATTAAGAACACAAATAGTTGCAAAAAGAGTAATGATTATATGCCAATATGGCAATAAAATAACAACAATGGATAATAGTTATTATTAGTGCTTCTATGCCTAAAACTGCCAAATTAGAAATGCCTCTGTAATTATTTTCAGTGTGAATTTGAGAAACATTTAGTATTTAAAATTTAGCATTGTATTTTTCATTGCTACTCTAAAATTAGAACTCTGATATTAATGAATTCACGAATACCTAAATATTTAAACATTGAACTATCAGACTTGTTGATGGAAAAATCAGGGAACTGTTTGCAACTTAAAAGTATTTCTATGTTACAAACCCAAACACACGTCAAAGCAACTCAAACTCAAAAAAAAGCAGTTTGTGTGGGTCAGTATTCACTGTGAACACAGACACTCTTGCAGAGGATGCAAACTAAAATAAAATAAATGTAGAAATAAATAAAAACAGCAAGTCATTTGGGCTTCACAATTTACAGTTACATACCAGTGTGCCTATAAAATTATAATGACAACATTTGTAATAATAATAATTGTCGTTGTTTTGGTTTTAGTTCTTATTATTACTTGCTACTAATTATAACCCTAATATCAATGAATGTTAATAGTTTCACTTGTAAACACTATACCATCAAAAGTTTATTTGAGTAAAAAGAAAACAAATAAAATCAGATATAAAAACATTGTTCAAGACTATCTGTGAAATGCAGAAAACTAGTGTAAAAATGTGATAAACAGATGGAAAATGAGCAAATAGCGAGTGATTGTTCTGTTTTGTTCCTCAGGTTGTTCAGCGCTCTGCTCGCTCTCTTCCTCTCGTCCCTCATCATCTCTGTGGTTTTTTCCATCATCCCACTTTGCTATAATGTGCTGCTGCTGGCGATCGCAATGGCAGTGTCAGGTCTGGCCATGGGCATCATCGACACCATTGCAAACATCCAACTGGTGTCCATTTATAAAAAAGACTCTCCTATCTTTCTGCAGGTGAGCGAACACATTTATCATCATACATCTCACACATACGGTTTTTCTGAAAAAATGTAAATTCTGTTATACTCACATGTGGTTCTAAACTTTTACGAATGTCTTTCTTCTGCTGAACGCAAAAAAAAGATATTTTGAAGAATGTTGGAAAAAAGCAGATATTTAATTCCTTAATTACTTACTCCCAAGGCCGTTTATACACTCTCAGAAAAAATGGTACAATATTGTACCAGAGAAGGTACAAACCCTTGTCACTGCGGCAGTACCTTTTTATAGGACAGAATTGTACCTTAAGAAAAGAAACAAATTTGTACCTTTTAAGGTCATGATTTGTACCATGGAAAACCAAAATGTGCCTTTGTTTTTAAAAACCTGCAGATACAATATTGTATACTTTGTGAAAGGTACCACCACAGTGACAAGACACTTTGTACCTTAACAGTGTCAAAAATGTTCACCAAACATTTATTTAAATGCCTTAAATGTTTAGTTTACAATACCTATAGTTTTATGTTTTACCAGTTGTTTTGTATTATTGTATTATAGAACTAAAAATGTATGTTTATAAGTATCTTTAAACATACTTTTAAATGATGATTCTTGTTTTAATATGGATATTATTCATAAAAATCACTTTGCCTTTGCAGTCATATTTATTTTCATAGATACTGTAATAAAGAAGGAGTTGTTCCTTTTATATGAGAACAATTGTGTACCTTCATTTCAGTTGTACCATAAAAGGCACATAACAGTATCATAAGAGGTCTTTTCTGTACCATATAAGGTACAATTTTTACAAAGGTACAAAACTGTTCCTCAAGGAACATTATTTGTACCATCGTGTACCTTTTTTCTGAGAGTGTACCGAAGTTGATATTAAGCAATGTATAATGTTGGTGTTTCGTAACATCTATTGACTTCTATAATGTTTTTTTTTGTTTGCCACTATGTATGTCAATGCCTGCTAGTGTACTCAATGGTGAGAAATTTGTCATTTTTGGGGTTGAACTATGCCTTTAAGAGTGTCTTATGCAGAGCTGTTATGGGTATTTAAAGTGGAACGATATGTAGACTTACTTAGTGGTATTAGTAAAGCAGTTAACACTTGATCTCGCCTATTTATGAATACGTACGACAGAATTGTACGTGTTATTATGATTATAAATAATAATATTGCTGCTTTGACACAATCTACATTGTAAAAGCGCTATAGAAATAAAGATGAATTAAACAGATGAATTATAAATAGGGTGATACTCCATTCTTGCTAATCATATGTTGTGTCCAGAAAAGAAAAGAAGTTACCTTAAATTCACAAAGAGGTGCCACTGGCTGTACACTAGCCTAAAATTGAAACTTGAATGAATGAATGAACGAACAAACAAACGAACGAACGAACGAACAAAAGAACGAATGAATGAATAAATAGGATTATTTGTAATTACCAAATGTCTCCTGCTAATATTTAATTACACAGTAAAATAAGTAGTGTCAATTTAACACTTAAAGTGTTGATTTTAACACTATTGAAGATCATATATGGTCCAATCTATCATATATGACCAATCATTTATGGCCAATCTGTCAAGAGTTAAAAGTAAAATAAATACACTGACAGTGTTGAATGTTACACACTATAGTTACCAAAGTTTTACACTTAGGGGCATTTAACACCCACTAGTGTTGTAATTATGCTACAAGTGTCATCAAGAAAGCACTCCTATCAGTGTAACATGGATTTTTACGCTGTTCTGTGGTGTATGTCTAGCATATCACAATCTTTTGTACTTGTAATGTCTATGGAAAATCACATCATATTGCACCTTGCTACCACACTGTCAACGCGCCGTCGTTAACACTGTACATTGTTAATTCAACATTTTTGGAGTTATTGACACGTAACACTGCATTTTTACACTGTTGATTTTACTGTGTACTGATTTAGCAATGAATAAAATGACTAAATTGTCATTTTTCTCTGGCACAATTGTTTTTGTGCACTTTTGAATTCACTGGTTTTGTTGATAATGTGTTAAATTGTAACCATGCATTTCCATTCCATTTTACAAACATGGAAAAAATCAAAACATGAATTAATAACCCATTGAAGAAGTATAAATAGCGCATTTTATACCACGAACTTATCATGAACAACACTTGTACAGCATTTATTAATCATAATTGAGCATCTACTAATGCATTATTAACAGTCAAGTCCATGTTTGTTAACATTAGTTAATGCACTGTGTTAACGCAAACTAACAATAAACAACTAACATTAACTAACATTAACTGACATGAACAAATAATGTAGTAAATGTATTGTTCATTGTTTGTTCATGTTAGTAAATGCATTCATTAACATTAACTAATGAACCTTATTGTAAAGTGTGACTCATTTTTTCAGTGTTGAAATTCTTAAAAAATATCATGTGATGATCTTAAAGTGCTGAAATGTCGTCTTATTGTTGTCAGTGGTTCCTGTAACAGTTTTCGTCATGTGTGCTGACTGTTAAGTGTGCTTTAGAAAGAAGCTTAATAAAAGCCTTTATTTATTTAATTATTTATTTCCCAATTCGTTGCACTCACCACACTATATCAACAGCTCCAAATGGTGTTTCTCGTCTTAATTGTGTCCTTTCTGTTGGTTCAGGCTCTGCACTTCTTCATTGGTCTCGGTGCTCTATTGAGTCCTCTGATTGCAGAGCCTTTCATATCCGACCACTGCCCGGGCAGTAATAGCACAGAAAATGCCACCGAGATAATTCAACACTTCAGATCCAGCTTCAGGTCACCTGTAAACCTGCCCGAGAGTTCGCCGCTCTCAGGCCCGGTGGAGGAGAAGAACGTGTCATACGCCTTCTGGATCATGGCTCTCATTAATGTAAGCTGAAGTACAGTAAGCTCTGTCCGCATTAGCTTTTGTGTGGCTGTCAGGTCTCTCTGAGTCTTTTTCTCTCTTAGTTGCCGGTGCCGATTGCGGTGTTTGTGTTGATGTACCAAGAGAAGCTACTGCCCTTTTGCCCAATCAGCAGCCCACGACTGCTGGACAAAGATGAGCTGGCCATGGAGACCAAAGCACCAGACAACACAGAAATGGCCGAATCAGATGACGAAGGTACTATTGAGCTGTAGTTTATAGCTGACCACATGTATGGAACATTCTTAAAATCGACATGAAACGGAAGTTAAGATATATTTATATATATAAACTGTGCTGAAATGTCAAATTAAAATTTCTATGTCCAAACAAAGGAACCAAAACTTTTTTTTCAAAACATTTCATGTCATTCAACAGTAAACAAATTAATCTCCAAGAACTATAAATAGGAAACTACATTCGTAAATACAATAGGTCCTCCAAATAAACTCAGGGTTACATGTTTATTTAGGGCAGTACAACACTTGTGTGTCAGTCTACTGACTCTAATGCAATATATCGTACTGCTCATAGCAAGGATCAGATGATGAATTAGGGTGGATCTCAGTGCCTACTCATGACATAAGTGTAACTTAACTAGTTTAAGTTAACTAGTTTCTATATGTATCATCTCTGGTAATTTAGTAATTATTTTAACGAGGTGAGAGCTAACATTTATGAATATTAAACAAAAAAACAAAATGTGTTCAGAGCCCTAAATAATTTTTATATATATTAAAACTATATATTATATAAATAGTAAATGCTAAATAAATATTATGGGGCGCCACGGTGGCGTAGTGGTTAGCACGTTCGCCTCACAGCAAGAAGGTCGCTGGTTCGAGCCCCGGCTGGGTCAGTTGGCATTTCTGTGTGGAGTTTGCATATGTTCTTCCCGTGGTTGCGTGGGTTTCCTCCGGGTGCTCCGATTTCCCCCACAAGTCCAAAGACATGTGGTATAGGTGAATTGGGTAGGCTAAATTGTCCGTATAGTGTATGAGTGTGAATGTGTGTGTGTGGATGTTTCCCAGAGATGGGTTGCGGCTGGAAGGGCATCCGCTGCGTAAAAATATGCTGGATAAGTTGGCGGTTGATTCCGCTGTGACGACCCCGGATTAATAAAGGGACTAAGCTGACAAGAAAATGAATGAATGAATGAAAATAAATATTATATAAATAAATAATTTAATCCAAAATATAGATTTTTTTTAATACAATCTTTATTTAATTTTGATGCTAAATTAGTTTCTTCTTTAAGATAGAAACAAGAGAAATAGAAAGAAAAAGAAAATATAACAAGATAAACTATATGTTTTTGTTTGCTTAGGCTGAAAATGTATTCCCAATACAACTACAAAATTAGAGGCAAGACAGCACAATAACCGTGATTCACACAAAAAGCCTATGTACTGTATATTAGCTAACTTAAGCAATCATTTATCTAAATTATATTGTGTGATTTCAAAATATGATCAAAAAATATTCATTATGCTACATAAAATACAAGCTCAGAAAACATTTAACTAGCTGAATAAATATGCACATTTACTCTCTGCCAGTATGTGGCGCATATAGACCAGTAATAACCTCATGAAATGCTCCCAGCCTGATTATTCTACAAAGCAGAATAATGGTGGTTAAAAGGTCTTTACTATTTGAGGAAAGTTATTTTTCCAGAAGGCAAGCTTTTTCAAACTATTTCTTTTGAATATTTAAATGATGTCAAACAATTACGTTACATTACATTTCTTAGTTTCTTGGGGCATTTATGCTTAGTAAAAATTACAATAAAAATATTAATATTGAGATTATTATTACAAATTAAAAATGGAATTTTGTTCTATTTGAATATATTTCAAAATCATTTATTCTTGCAAAGCTGAATATTTCATGATCTCTAAGAAGTGAAGTTTATTTATAAACTAATTTCCAGAGGAGCACTTATGATTGCTTGCAGCTGGTCCCGCAATATTCAATTTATGATTCACCAATCAGATGCCATCTTCGTTTTGAAGAATCCCCCCTTCCACCCCTACTCCTCCTTCTTTTCTAGATGGGTGGCACGGTGACCCAGTTATTAGCACTGTTACCTTACAGCTAGAACGTCACTGGTTCGAGTCCTTACCACCCCAACTGACGTTTCTGTGCAGAGCTTACACGTTCTACCTGTGCTCACGTGGGTTTCCCCCGGGTTCCCCGGTTTTCTCCCACTGACCAAAAACATGCACCTTAAGTTAATTGACTAATCCAAATCGACACCATAGACATGCTCCTAGTAAGTCTTTATCTCTTAAGAGCAATCCCTATCTAATCATTAGCTACTACAGCAGGGGAGTTCTCATGATCTTCCTGAGCTCAAACTCTCCTCTCACCTTGCAAACAGGAGGGAGCCCCGGGCTCGAGGATATTATGAGCTCAGGGCTCTCTCCTGGGACATCATGCCAAACAAGCTTTATAATCAATCATCAGCTAAGTGTGAACTCTTGAAATGGTTGTTATTTGATACTGGCACTTTTATGCCAGTATCAAATTATTCACTTTTACAAGTTTTACAAAAAACTTTTTACAGGCTTATTGATTGAAAAGTACATTATTTCAACAACAGAACATTAATATATTTTATGTGGCATTAAAAATCTTGCTGTTAGCTTTCATTTGCATCTTGCTGAATAAATTAATAATTTCTTTCAAAGAAAATCAAACTGATCCCAAACTTGCAACTAATGTGTATAATTATGTATGTAACTGATCAAGTGGCTCCTAACATGATTTGTCTCTCCATCTTTTGGTCCCCAAAGTTTTTCTTCACTCAGGACATGGAAACATCTTCAGCTGCTGCATGGATGGTGCTCTGCGGGGGTTACCAGTCACGTTCTTTCTCATCCACATTTTTGGTGGTATGGTGCTGTTTATGACAGAAGGAATTATGGTGAGTGATCTCAATATGGCTACTATTCAATTTTACGATTTTTGAGAGATTCAAGCAAATATTAACTCATAACTCTTGAACCTCAATTTTTAGGGGGTCTATGCCGGCTTTGTTTACACATACGCCGTTTCACCTCCCATGTCTTTGCACTCTAAAATGGCTGGAAACCTGAACTGTATCTTCTGGGCAGCCATCACTGCAGGACGACTGGTGTCAATCCCGCTGTCATACCGCTTTAAAACAGTACATCTGCTCCTCACTAACCTGGTAATCCATTATAAAACACTGTTATTAATGTACATGATAAGACCTGATCATTTCAGATCACTCAAAATATCTGTGGAAACATATTGCCTCTGTCATTTGAGCAGACTCATTTTTAAGTTGCTAAGGATGAATCTTCTTTTGTACCTCAGCATGTTTGTATTGACCCACAGGTGCCTCTCATTTACACTCATATAAATAGAATAACATAAAGAATGCAGTTTGGTTTCATAAACATCACAGAAACTTTATGATTAAGTGTTAGTTAGCAATAGCATATGTTAATCTAGAGTTCACAGACTTTTTGTGCACTTGTATGATTTACAGTTAAAGTCAGAATTATTCGCCCCCTTTGATTTTTATTTTCTTTTTTAAATATTTGCCAAATGATGTTTAACAGAGAAAGGAAATTTTCACAGTATGTCTGATAATAGTTGTTCTTCTGGAGAACGTCTTATTTGTTTTATTCTAAATAGAATAAAAGCAGTTTTTAATTTAAAAAAAAACTATGTTAAGGTATTTTTTTTCGATAGTCTACAGAACAAACCATCCTTATACAATAACTTGCCTAATAACCCTAACCTGCCTGGTTAACCTAATTAACCTAGTTAAGCTTTTTAATGTCACTTTAAACTGTATAGTGTCTTGAAAAATATCTAGTAAAATATTGTTTACTGTCATCATGGCAAAGATCAAATAAATCAGTGATTAGAAATTAGTTATTAAAACTATTGTTGTGTAATGATCAAAATGAGTGAATGAGAGAGAGAACCCAGTCCAGGAGACTCGAAACAAGCAGAATTCTTTTATTGAGACGTGTTGGTTAATTTGCTGTCAAACAGCGTCTTCAAGAAGTCCATGCGTCTACAGAGCCTACTGGAGGTCTGCAGTCTGCGAGTTTTATCACAAATCTGATTTGAGACAAAGTTGTCCTGTCTATATTGTCTTCTTTGGAGGAAGGGAGATGGCTAAACAAAGCATGCGAATTAAGTTTTAGGCCCCGTTTACACTAGTGCGTTTTCGTTTTAAAACGCATAAGTTTTGCTACGGTTACGCCATCCGTCCACACTACGCCGGAGTTTTTGAGCCGCGAAAACAGAGCGTTTTAGAAACGCTGGAGAGGCCATTTTCATTCTAAAACGCTGCTGCTGCGTCTCTGTGTGGATGTGGGAAAACGGAGACATTTGAAAACGGAGGCGTGGCTGCTGAGATCCGCTACGTGATTGGGGCTTTGGGTCATTGCGTATCCTTCCCTTATTCATCAAGCGCACATGGCTATGACGCCACCGGAAAACGGCAAGACCAGCCTTCACCGTAAACACTGTATTTTCGATAGCCATGAATGTTTTATATTCATTTGTTACTTTAAGTAACAACTCGACCTCGTCGTCTGTCCACTAAAAGACCTCACTTGCTTTCTTTGCCATCGCGTTCATCGTTCAACCAGCGTTTGTTGACTAACAATAACCAAATGCTGAGCGAGACACATGCTTCCTGTTTATACTTGAACGCGCATGCCCAGAGTGCGCGAATGGTCACGTGATATACGTTTCTGGTGGAGTAGTGAAGACGGATATCTGTTGAGACGCTGGGTGAAAACGCTAGTGTGGATGCGGATCATTTTCATGCTAAAATGCCGTTTTAAAACTAAAACGCACTAGTGTAAACGGGTCCTTAGATTCAGCATGATAACCAGCATATAGGTGTTAGAAACCTGCCCAGACACTGACCACATATGTTAATCAACAAAAGGGGTTTCTTTAGCCTGAATGTATCGCCTGAAGACAAAGACAGAGTCATTGAGACCTCGCCCATAGCATTTGCATTACTTTGGCTCAGGCAGTAGTCAGGGAGACAAAGGTTTAATGTCCCTCATGGCTGGGCTGTTAATGAAATTATATAATTAAAAACCAAAGAATATAACTTTTTCATTTATATGTAGATTATTGTTAATTTGAAATTAGATATTATAAATTTATATTTCCACGCTATTATGATTAGAAATGTGTTAAAAAATAAATAAATTTAATTGAGGAGAAAAATAAACAGTGGGGCTAATAATTCTGACTTCAACTGTATATCAAAACAACATCAAATTAACATTAATCATAATGTCAAAAACACTTCAAAAATGCAAGTCAATTTGATGTCAAACCTTTGGTGTCCATTTGACATCCACACATTGATGCCCCACAAATTAACAACACAAAGTATTATAATATCAGAGAACTTTTATTCATCTGAAAGCTTCGATTCCAAATTCCAATTTGACAATTTTGTATCTCCACAATCAATGTAAACTAGCTTAATGTCAAAATGACATCTAAATAGACATCTAACATTGGCGTCATGTCAAAAATCAATATAAATACTGTAATCTGTTTTTGATGCCAATGTAAGATGCCAATGTGGTGTCATTTTGATAAAGTAGTCAACTGACATTAAATCAATTAACATTTTTATGTGTTTTTTGATATTTTGACATAAATGTGCCTGCTAAAGGGGTCTAAATGGGGGTCGCACACCAGATGTGCTGCTCCACACTACAATGCAACATAAAGTGCCATGCATTTTAGAATTGTAAACATAGATTTCTATCAGGGTAGGCACACTGACGCCGCAAGTCAGTGGCTGTCTGCGGCACCCAGCTATGACTCAGGACGCTGTTTAAATTTGAGTGCCATTTGCATAGTTTCATTTTAAATTGCATTATATTTGTTTTAAACTGGCAGATTATTTATACTAATGTTCAAAACTCAGCTATTATCAATAAAAAATATAATTAATTAGGTTATCTGACTCATCTTGAAAAAGTGGAAGATCCTGCAAGTGTGTGCATCCGCTGTGCAATTCTGTACAACTGACATATACATGGTGAAGCATTGTGCATTCAGTGTGCGACCCCCTTACGGTTGTATTCAAAATAGATACTACACTCTCAGAAATAAAGGTACGCGAGCTGTCACTGGGGTGGTACCTTTTCAAAGGGTACACATTTGTACTTAAAGGGTCCATATTGGTACCTCAAAAGTATAAATTAGTACCTAAACATTTTAAGAGGTACACTTTTGTACTTTTTAGGTACTAATATGTACCCTTGGGGTATTAATATGGACCTTTTAGGTACAAATGTGTTCCTTTTGAAAAGGTACCACCCCAGTGACAGCTCTCGTACCTTTATTTCTGAGAGTGTATACCCTCATTCATTATTACTTACATTAGTCCACTAATATATTTCTCATAAAGGAGTGTAGAAAACCAGTGAGTAAACTGGACCACTGATTGCACCAGAAAGGATACTATTGTATTTGTGCTTTGCTGGTTTCTAAATCTCTCAGGTGGATTCAATTTTCAGCTTCTTGATCAGACCCTGTAAATTAGCAAGCTGTCTATCAGTCATGAAACAAAGTATTTTGATTTCTGTCATGTATTTAAACATTCATTTAAAAATTAAATAGTAATTTACTTAGAAACTTACACATGTTATGATTCTACTGCCAATGTCATCTTGAGGTCAGATGTGGAAATTCATTCTGTTTGTAAACTCACAGTGCATTTTGGGTATTCACTAGCGGTATATAATTTATACACTTGTTATTGCAGTGCATTGTGGAATTGATTGAGTACACTTCAGAACATCCACTGGGGTTTCGGACACCACTCCAAACAGCTGCTCCCTCAAATCATGTACTATTTAAGCGTATAGGGGCAATTTCGGATATAGATGTAGTTTTTTGTTTTCAGCCCAACTCATTTAGTTCATTTAGTGTAGATAGAGCTGATTTAATTTTAATATGCACCTACCCAAATGACTTTTCTACCTTTGCACTGCTCTGTCGAGTCTGTAATGAGTCACAGGCTTGGGATTGTTCTCTGCTCTTTCTCTCTCATTAAGGCTGGTGTGATTGTGACATTGCTGCTGTTAATGATCCTCTACACAAACAGAGTGTTTCTGTTTGTTGGAACAACCTTTCTGGGGCTTTTCATTAGCAGTGTTTTCCCCTGCTTAGTGGCCTACACTGAGGACATTCTGGAATACCGTGGTAAATGGCACACGAAACACAAAGTCATGTATTATGGTACATACAGTATAGACATTCTGTAAACTTCTGTTGCACTTCTGCTTATTACAAATATAAATGATAATAACAATGTTATTTAGCATTTATAATAATAATGTTATACAGTATTATTATATTTCTTTTTTATAATTTTTTTATAGATACTAAATACTATTTCAATAGTTTTTCATCATAAATTTTATTTGTATGTCACATTGTATAGTGTAATTGTTTCGACAATACATTATAATAATTTTTTTTGTTATAAATACTTAAATCTATAAGACTATATGTGTTAGATGCCGATATATGTTTTGTTTTCCCTTCATAAATGTGTTATTGTGCATAATCTTAGGAATGGTAATTATAGCAAAATGTATTTTTAAGAGCTTCTGATGAAATTCCTAATGGGAAAAATGATTATTTGTATTTAAATAAAATATAAGTAGAATATTGAATTATTTATTAGATATTATTGAAATATTTATTTTTAAAAAATAATTTACATTGTTATTTCACACACACACACACACACACACACACACACACACACACACACACACTTACCTTGAATTAAATCTAATAATTCGCTTTCAGGTTCTTCTTCAAGTCCACACATATGACATAATCACACACATTTTTTCTTTTCATCAGGATGTGCAACAACGGTCTTGGTGACAATGTCAGGAATGGGTGAGATGACGCTGCAGGTGCTGGCTGGAACAGTAAGTTCTCACTCTCAAGTTTCAGCATTTGGGAAAGATTTTCTTCACAGACAAATAACCCAGAGCAAACCTCTTTCAGCTTATTCAGAAAAAAGGGAGTTACAGTTTTTTGGTGTGTGGGTTGGTCATTGGATGCCTCGGTTTCATCTTCCTCCTGAGTGTGATCCTCAGCAACCACTTCCACAGAAAACTCACAGGTAATCAACAACAACAATGTTCTCTCATTCATTACAGCTCATAAAATACTGCTTAAATGAACAGCAACAATTAATATCTGTGTTTCAATCTTATCCCCTTGCAGGAGCATCTAAAAAAGCAGAAATTGCTGAAGGCCCAGCAGCTCCTGCTCCAGAGAAAACAGCACCAGAACACACGACTGCTGTAATACAGACTGAATCCATTAAATGTGACTTCGGGTTAGATCATAACGGGTCAAAACCTGCTGAAAATACTTAACAATATGACCAAACTGTAAACAGTGAATGTGTTTTTCATTATATTTGTGTTAAAGAAGAAAAGAAACATACACGGTGACGCAATATATTTTTATGTATTTCTGCAAACTTTGGTATTGAGCTGTATTTTGTAATTGTTTCTTGCAAATAGCCCCGACTGTTCAATTCTAAATATTACCGGACTAACAAATGTTTAACCATTACAAAAGTGGAATGATGTAATTTATAACATTCAATGGCTACATACAATAAAGTTTTGTACTTTACCCAAGAACTGAGAATCATTTACATCAAATTCAATTACAGATTACATTAATAATTCACCTACCCGAAGAAGTGATTCCTAGAAATTCCTTTGGTCACTGCCAGAGTGTTGTAGTGTAGCAGTTTTTGGAAAACCAATAATGACTAAAGCAAACTGTTTATGTTATCATTCATTTATGACAGTTAATATCAAGGCAAAAGGCTATAAAATAGTATAACTACAGAATAAAGCTGCTGGTGGTGGTGGGGGTGGGGGGGGGGGGATTATAATACAATGAAATATGAAGCACAGAAGTATGTTTACCACTAAGTAGCTTTCTGTTGGTCAATGTTGTGAATACATGCAACCCTTAAGCTTGTTAGAAATCTGACTAAGAAAATCAGATTTTTTTAAAATGGATTTTGTTTCATTCATCAAAATATTGCAGAAACAGTAAATGTTAAATGTAAATGATCATCATTTAAACATGTTTTTCCCAGTGCTGGGTTGCGGCTGGAAGGGCATCCCCGATGTAAAACATTTACTGGAATAGTTGGTCGTTCATTCCGCTGTGGCGACCTCCGAAAATAGAGACTACGTCAAAGGAAAATGAAAGAATGAATGAATGTTATCACAGTACGTTCTGTTAGTGATTGACCTTCTAACTATTCTTATATCTCCCAATTGGCTTCGTTTCCACCATTAAGCTAGTGTGTGCAGTGTGTGTTTTGGCACATCATTCAGGCAAATGCTGCACACTGATTGTGGTTGAGGAGATTTCCTCTGTCCTAATGTGTGAAGTGTTGGTGTGCAGAAATATTCATTCATTCATTCGGGGGTCACAGCGAATGAACCGCCAACTTATCCAGCATATGTTTTACGCAGCGGATGCCCTTCCAGCTGCAACCCAACACTAGGAAACATCCATACACACTCTTTCACACACATACAACTACGGACAATTTAGCTAACCCAATTCGCCTATACATGGCCGGCCCTGTACATTTGGGGGCCCTAAGCAGAATAATTTCGGGGCCCTACCTTACTCTATATAGTGGAGTATTACCATTGCAAACCAGCCCACAATGATTTTTATAGCTTATTAAATACAATCAACGAAACAGAAAAGTAAAGCCTGATTTCTTCTACTTAATAACTGTCTGAATGATTTGCACCACTGTTTTTGTCAACTACCAGCTTCAAAAATGAAGGATTAAACAATCTTTAATAAAAGGGCCAGTGATTCCTACTTTGCATCCTTCAGGAATGTTTAAAGCATATTATCAAAACAATTTAACAAACAGATCGAAGATTCTATTAAAGATTTTTATTTATTTATTCATTATTATTTTTTTTAGAAACTCCAAAAGCAAAAACCCTACAATAAAATGACACTGAACAAAATTTAATTAAACGCATTACTTAGTACAAACATATACATTCTGAACTCATTAAAACCACCAAAAATATAATAAAAGTAATAGTAATAATAATAATAATTATAATAATAATAATAATAATAATAACGTTAATGCACAGATTGATCCATAAATAATTAAATATTAATTAAAAAAAAAACATAAGAAAAATGGAGACAACAAATACTGGTTTAATGGTAATACCAAAACACAAACTTTATTATTCCCTTATTCATTCTCCTTCCCTGTTCCTTACATTTGAGATGCAGGTCTACAGATCATATTAAACTATGATTAATTATATTAGAGGCGCCACGGTGGCGTAGTGAGTAGCACGTTCGCCTCACAGCAAGAAGGTCGTTGGTTCGATCCCCGGCTGGGCCAGTTGGCATTTCTGTGTGGAGTTTGCATGTTCTCTCCGTGGTTGTGTGGGTTTCCTCCGGGTGCTCCGGTTTCCCCCACAGTCCAAAGACATGCGGTACAGGTGAATTGGGTAAGCTAAATTGTCCATAGTGTATATGTGTGAATGAGAATGTATGGATGTGTTTCCCAGAGATGGGTTGTGGCTGGAAAGGCATCCGTTGCGTAAAACAAATGCTGGATAAGTTGGCGGTTCATTCCGCTGTGGCGACCCCGGATTAATAAAGGGACTAAGCCGAAAAGAAAATGAATGAATGAATGATAATTATATTAGAAAAAATATTACCAGTGTGCAAAATATGTCAGCTGAAAGACAATTAGTATCGCATTTCAGTAGAATGCGTTTTAGACTCAAAACACAGGTCTGTAAAACCAGGAAAAAATAAAATATTTCATATAATTAAATACCGTTTATTAATCTGTAATAGCCTATTTATATAAATGAAATGTAAAAAAATCTCTTCAGTTTTTCTATATGCCTTAAAAATAAAATGTTTCGTTTAATTTTCGCGGTTCAAAGTAAATCAGGTATATAAATGGGGAAGGCAATGAATCAAAGGCCTTGGTGGGTTGTGGGGGCCCTCCAGTGTCCACGGAGCCCTAAGCAGCCGCTTAGTTTGCTTATAGGGCCGGCTATGCACCTATACCACGTCTTTGGACTTGTGGGGGAAACCGGAGCAGCGGAGGAGAGGTGAGAACATGCAAACTCCACACAGAAATGTCAACTGACCCAGTCGAGGCTTGAACCAGCAACCTTCTTGCTGTGAGGCGATCGCTCTACTCACTGCGCCACTGTGACACCTATGCTAAGATATTCATATCAATACCTATTACATTTTGTATTTTTGTAGGTATTGGAGGAGCTTTTACTTAATTTTTTGTACTTTCTTCTCCAAGCAGACTCTTAAATACCACAATGTTCATGAGCATTTAGCCCATCACCTTCTTTGTCTTGTATTAATCCAATAATTTATTACCTAATAATAGTTAATACTCAGTCATTTTCATTTCCTCTCCTCTCCAACAGCCTTCACATATTACCTTGACATCCATAAACTTTCTGTGACAACCAGTCACAGTTTGTGAATACTTGTAGAAATAAATGAGCAGTGCTGGTTGCAAAATTGTCAGTGACTTGTCTAATAATCAGAAATAGCCTCTCGTGTGTTTACCTGTGCACCAGAATAACCAGAGCATTAGCTTTTATGGCTAAAGGTTGTTAGCTGGCCTTTCACAGGCTTTGGCAGGTCTGTCTATGAGCCTCTTCCAATGAGTTGATGAGTTCAATCAATGCCTGTGGAAGGCAAGCCTGCATGTAATGTAATGAGGGAAATGTAAATAAGGGTAAAAAGGCTAAAGCTAACACGCTAATTTTAGCAACCTGCAGCATATTGGATTTTTAACAATGTTGGGAAGACTGTTGTTTTATTAGGTAATTGGGAAAGGTAGGCACTTCACACTGATTTCTATAATCTCGAAAAACAATGACTGACTGTTGCACAACACTGGCAGAAAGTCAATTCACACCTACACTCCAAAATTTATCTGTAAATGAGCAGTTTTCCATATTTTGTGATTTGAGTTTTTATATTTCCGTTATTTATACTTTTGAACTGCAATATGGTACATTGATCTTTGTCCTTTGTAGTTGTAAAAAGTGACTTTAAAGATGATTTTTAATACACTACCTGAAAAAAAAGTTGTTTATGAGTTGTAAAAATAACGCATAATAACTTGACTTCTAGTTAAAAATTTGGAAAAGTGGCAGTAGGTAGATTTTTTTCCGATGAATCATCTGTTGAACTGCATCCCAATCATCACAAATACTGCAGAAGACCTATTGGAACCCACATGGACCCAGAATTCTCAGAGAAATCAGTCAAGTTTGGGGAAGGAGAGTGTATGGCAACATCAACCGCCTGCTGTATCAAGACATTTGTGCTGCCCATTACATTACAAACCACAGGAGACGGCAGATACTTCAGCTGGATAGTGCTGCTCCTCATACTTCAGCCTCATCAAAGTTCCTGAAAGCAAAGATGGTCAAGGTGCTCCAGGATTGGCCGGCCCAGTCACCAATCATGAATATTATTGAGCATGTTTGGGGTAAGATTAAGGAGGAGGCATTGAAGATGAATCAAAAGAATCTTGAGGAACTGTGGTCCTGCAAGAACGCTTTCTTTACCATTGCAGATGACTTTATTAATAAGTCATTGCAGAGATGTATGGATGCAATCGTTCAAGCTCATGGGAGTCATACACAATATCTATTCTTTTTCCACTGCACCATCTCTTTATATTGTATACTGTACATTATTTTTATGCCTTTGTCTTTCATATAAGCCACTTCTGATACCAAAATGATCAACTAGAAGTCAAGTTATTATGTGCTGTTCTTAAAACTTTGATTGTTTGGTGATATGCAGTGGTGTAAAGTAACTAATTACAAATACTTAAACTACTGTAATTGAGTAGTTTTTCTCAGGAATTGTAATTTATTGAGTAGTTTTAAAAATGTGTACTTTTACTTTCCCTTGAGTACATGTTTAGTGCAGTACTTTTACTTCACTACTTTCCTTCAACCTGCAGTCACTACTTTAATTCGTTCTTGTCTATGGTGATTGTCTAAAGTAAAAATCAGTCCTGTGATTCCTGTCCAATTAAATCACATAGAAAGTAAATCGCATCATACTGAACTACCTCAAGACATGGGCACTTTATAAATGCAGCAAACCTTTTGGAAACATTAAAAATGTCCAAGAAGATGTCCAAAATCTGTACACGCAATGATCCAGAGACTTTTTCTAGACTGCATGTCACTGAAAATCATGGATGTCAACTGTATGATGACTGAAATCACCAAACAGCCTTAAACAATCACTAAATGGAACGAATGAAGAATGGAAGGAAGGGCCAAATAAAAGGAAGGACCGAACAAGGAACGGAAGGAAGGATCAAAGAACCAAATAAATGAAGAAAGGATTCAAGGAAGGATTGAACAAACTAAGGAAGAAAAGAAGGAAGGAACGAACGAATGAACAAAGGACCTAATGAAGGAACAAAAATATGAAAGAAAAAATGAGCAAACAAATGAAGGGAGGAAAGAAGGAAGGACCAAACGAATGAAGGAAGAATTTAAGGAAGGACTGAACAAACTAAGGAAGGAAGGAACAAACAAACGAATGAATGAACAAAAGGACCTAATGTAGCAAGGAACAAAAGTATGAAGGAACGAAGTAAGGAGGGAACAAACAAATGAATGAAGGAAAGAACAAACAAATAATTGAAGGAAGGTTGTAAGTAACAAACAAAAATAGGAATACACCACATGTTGTTTGTGCAGGGATGTGTAAACATAACATTCTGTAAATGCATCAACTTTTCTACAGCGTAATACACACTACTCACTACTCTTGAGTACTTTAGAAAGGTCTACTTTTTACTCATACTTTGAGTAATATTTCCTACAGATACTTTTACTCTATTTGCACTACATTTTTGAGCAAGTAATGGTACTTTTACTTAAGTATGATTTTTCAGTACTCGTTCCACCACTGGTGATACGTTGTCTGGGTTGATGTTGTATATTACACTGCAGAAACTTTGTAATAAACTGCCAGTACATTTTCTGTTATTTTAGAGATTTCCTTATTATTATATATTGTTTCAAACTACTGAAATGTAAATAAAAGTAACTTTGTTAAACTTTAGAGTACAATTTTCAACATCAAAAGTTGAGATTGAGGTCCCATAATGTAACTCACAACCGTAAATAAACGGAAAAAACTAAATACAGAAACTCTTAAAGAGATATTTTTTACAGTGTAGGCTGTAATGTGGTTATGATGACCAGAACACATGATAAAAAAAGCTTTCTCCAGTGGTAAAAAGCAAAAGAAATATAATTCCTCTCATGCATTTTCTTGAAATTCATGTGTGTATTAGAAAACGTCAGTATGTCAGGATTAATCTGAAAAAGCTAAATAAAAGTCACACACTACTCCATTTCTTTAAAGATACATTTTATTTTTTCCTTGTAAAACAAATTTTACAAAAATCAGAATAGCGTAATTAAAACGAACATTTATTTTGGATAAATTATGATATAGAATGAAAGGCTACAGATTAGGATGGCGATACAAGCAATAAAAATAGTCATATGAGGCTGAGAAAGCTATGGATGGTGTGCACTGATGTCAGCTCGTGTTTGCCATTCTAATGGCTCGACGGACTGCTCTTTTAAAAAGGCATCTAGAAGCATCAAAATAGTCTTAAAAAATTTCACACATGAAGCATCACAGAGGTCAATAATAAGGTTTTCACTAGCTCACTCACTTCTGACGTCACTCATCCTGAAGGTTTACACCAGACTCCCTTCGCCAAGCACGTACATGAAAGCATGCCAACCATGAAAGAGGTTCAATACAACCATAGAAAAAAAGTCATCTTAGTTCAAATGCTCAGACGGGGAAAAAAAGCTGATTTACTAGACTGAATCAAGAAATAACTGCACGGAAAGTGAGAGAAAGTAGCGCACTAGAACTATGTAACGTACAGTTGATGTAGCGAGGATACCACGTGACTGAACTGCAGCCACAAAATCCAGTGCAGTTCATGACGACAAGCATTTATGTTCATTATAAGCCTGTGTTTTCAGCAGTCCACGCCGCTGGGATGAGACGGTGTACATTAAAAGTCACAAAAATTGGTTTGTTTTGGAGCAAACAAGCGATCTTTTCAAACCGATTTTCAAAATTTGTACACTGCCCGTAAAGTGAGATACAGAACCTACAGTATAATCTGTATTTTCAGGGCAAGTTGTCCTCGTCCTTCTTTATTTATACACTGAAGGTCGACTGTAACAAAACAGATAGATTGATAGATAAATTGAAAGATTGATAAATATTCTTATGAAAGATCGCGTTTCAGTATTAGGCCAAACCGTAGAGTTTTTAGAATAGGTCTGATGATACTTTACAGATTTCGTGTGGTGGAGATATGGTATTTACAAGCTGAGAGACATAACAAACATCCAAAACACTCTTTGAGCATTGTGGGAAATTAATTCTACTGCTCCTCATAAAGAACAACAGAAAACAGACACGTTCAGTGGCAGGTCAAAGAGCTCAGTCTTCACCTGACGGAGCTTCCTCCTCAGAAACATCGTCCTTTTCCTCCGTCTCATTTTCATTCTCCTTCTCCTCCTCTTTTTCTCCGTTGTCGTTGTTTTCCTCTCCTTCTGCGCCGCTTTCTTCATCCTGCTTCTTCTTGGCGGCGGGCGACTCCTTCTTGTCTTCCTCCTGCACCTCTTCCTCTTCCTTCTCCTCCTTGTTGCTCTCTTCATCTTCAGATTTTGGTGAGGCTTTCTTTACCACTCTCTTCACCCTTGTCTGACGCTTCCCTCTCCTTTTCTTGGCCCCTCTGGTCGCTGGGAAAAGATAGTTGACTTAATTTACTGTAAAAGTGATGGTTTAAGGTATCTAGAGGAAGTTTTTGATTAATCCTTTTACACACACGTTTTAAATGCTCCCACTGAACCCTCCCGCTCGAGTTTCCTTTAATGTGATCATTATTTAGAATGCGCTGCTTTTAAGCTTCTGTGGAGCAACCATGCTGGTCTGCACTGCAGTGGAGAGGTTAAAGCTGCTAGATTTACAACATGTTAATTCATCAGCTTTTCCTAGAATACATGAAATTGGCTGTTTAACTGGGAGACAAATAGAGTAAACGTTCTAGTAACTTAAACAAAGTGTATCTGATGTGGCTAAAGCTATGTTCACACTGCACATTTCACCCTATAGACTTTCATTCATACACATGCAAATACAACAGACTGGAAACGCAAGCTCATGCGACAAGTTTCTCATGTCGCTACGTTCGAAAGTTCAAGCTTGGTGAAATTGCATCCCGTGATTGTGTGAGACAAATAGAAGATCAAAACATGACGTCTCTGTACCGAGATTTGATAAAGCGAGCGATTGCTCCATATTTTAATGTCTAATCATGTTGCCTTATCCTGCCCCATTTTGCAGCGTAGTACGAATTTTAGAGTTTCGCAAGCTCAAACTCTAATGTGACCATGGCTTAAAGCATTGTTAAATTATGCTGGAAACTAATTATTATTGCCATGTCCATAAACAGCAGCGTGTGTATTTCAACCCATAAATAAAATGTTTTGCTAGTTCTTATGTGTTTTTAAATGTCTGAGACCTAAAATAATCATTATATATATTGCATTCTCTATTCTACAAAAGCAAATAAAACTCTCTAAAACCAAGACTCTTATCTATTCTTTTATATGCATGTAATGGATAGGTGCTAGAGGCCGGAGGAGTGAGGAGTATTACCTGTGTAGCACTGCACTAGCTGGCCTCCGTTACACTCACCCCCCAAACCTCACGCCCATCCCGGACGAGCCCCCACATGTAACCCACCAGTCCTACTGCACAAAACTCGGTCTGAGCTGAGATCGAACTGGAAATTCTTTGCATGGGAGTCATCGGCTCTAACAAGAAGGCTAAAGACCATGGCCTCCAACGTTTGTTGCTGGAGCACCTTAAGAGGTCAGAGGAGTGAGGTTTTACCAGCATAGCAGTTCACTAGCTGGTTTCCGTTACATGCATTTATATAAAAATATTGATCTCTTAACACTAACAATCTCTTTTCTATACATATTTTTCAAACCTTTCGAAGGATTTAGAATTCTTTGCATGAAAATATAAAAAAATGCCATGTTTTCAGCCACGTTTACATTGACAACAATACTATTGTCTTGACTTACTATTGTATTGAGTATCTCACTATAAATCAGTTTTTTAGGATTCAAGTTCAGTTTTGGTAACTGGCACTTTAAACTCTCAATTGCCTGAGAGTTTGATTGCTCTGATTGCCTGATTGGACGTTTTTATTATTCTGTGCTATTTTTATGTTTTTCCTTAATTCATTAAAAACAATCATACAAAAATATATGTTATTTGAAGTAGTGGGTTTCTTTCTTTGTGTTGTATATGCCTCTGTTGTGGTTCTCTTAACTCCGCCTCTTTCTGCTGTCTTCACCGACAGGTTTCATTATCAGTGGTGAATCAGATGCCGACACGTAGAAGCTTGCCGGCGTGTTTGTGAAATCAATTCAAACTGGACTGAAACATCGTTCAGAGAGTCTCCTCTCTCCCGACCTGTTTGTTTATTTGTGAAAAGAGTCTTGTGTTGTATTTACTCAGCGATATTGTTTAATGCGTGTTGATTTATTAAGATCTATTTAGAGACATGTGTGCTGAGAAGGGTGCCTTTTTGTTTTATTACGTTTTCTCATGTTTTGTGGTTAGTAGAGAGGTAAGTGAATGTTTTTTTTTTTATTTTTTTTACTTTATTTCATGTGCAGGTCAGAGGGTCTAAAACTAGTTAGTTGTTGAGTTTTTGTTTGTTATTTTGGCTTAACCTCCGCAAGTTGTTTTATGTCTCCTTTGAAGTTAAATGTCAAATAAATTAAACTTTATGTTATTTCTTTGGTCAATCGTCTTTGTTGATTTTCCTTGTAAATGGGAGATGAGACTCCGGGCTCCTCATTAATTTAGAGGTGTCCTAATTATTTTAATTCAATATTATTTATTGTTATGGGTTTGGCTTGCTTTGTGGAGCCATGTTAAGTTAGATACTGTAACAACTATCATTGTTTTATTTATGGTGTAGCCTTTACTAATGTTTTATATTAAGAACTATATACACAATAGTTAAAATACAGAACTTATATTTGCAGCCATTCTTTTGAACATTAACACATTACAGGTGGCTTTACCTGAAGCCCTTATCTTGGGTTTGGGGGATTTCTTGTCTTTGCTTCTCCTGCTCACTTTTGAGTTCCTCCGTTTGGGTCGGCCATAATCACTGTCATCATCATCATCCTCCACCATGAAGTCTTCATCACTCCCCGAATCTTCTGTCAGAAAATGAAAGGAAACAAAGATCAACATGCAAATTTTGATGTTTTCTCAAAACTCTAACATAATTCTCTTCATACCCCCCGTGTAAACATCACTGTCATCTTCCTCCTCTTCACCCTGTCCTTCTTCATCCTCACTTCCTCCGTCTCCGAGCAGAATCTCCCTCTGTTTGGACGCAGCTTTTGTGGCTGCCTGACGCACCTGCCGGCCCTTCTTCTTCACAACCTTACCATCATCATCACTGTCATCTGAGCGCCAAAAAAAATGAAGATACATGGTTACTGTGTTTTCTTCCAGACATAAACAAATGCAGCTCATGACTTGATACTAATAATAAATCATATTTATCCTGAACATTACTATAATGTTACTATGGATGTTATCTATAACATCTGTCTGTTTTAATTGATTATATTCTAATTTATATTTAACTGTTTTATTTTTTCTGTCAGTAATGCAATTGTGACCCAGTGTGAATGTCATTTAGAGTATTTTTAATTTGTAGGAATTACATGTAGTATCACATGTTATTACATATTGTTTTTTTATACAAACATGTTTGAAAACTATTTTGTTATTTTATGAAAAAAATGCCATCTGAGACATTCCCCGGCAGAGCAGGGGGAAAAGAGTGGAGCGAACTACTGTTTTTCTCTACTCAAATGAGACACAAACCATGAGACCCATGATTTTATAGTTTACAAATTTAAAAATAAAAGAAATAAATAGTACGTAATGTCATGTCCTGCTACTTTTGTTATTCGTAATTTCATATACACATAACCACAATTTGTTTTATCATCAAAAAGATAATCGTGTTTATAAAAACACTATAAATGAGGAGAATCTCACGATCTCACCCATTCATTGGGTCACAGCTTGGCAGGTCTGCTTAGCCTTTGGAAAGCACGTGCTCTCATGAATAATTAAGAAGCAAGGTCTTCTCATGGGATAGGAAACCTCTGCTATGAATAATAATGAGAAACCGACCCGTCATCACTCCACTAGCAGATACGCACTGTCACCAATTTTGATCCCGCCCGAAAAATTATTTTAAACCCGGAAGATGAAATTAGCTGACAAAAGCTCAAAATTATCCAGTTTCTCCCACAACAAATGCTAACAAGTGCTAACGTTGTCTTAAATGATGCTCAACACACACAAATCTGTTAAAATTTGTAAAAAGTACTCCAGGGTGTCTTGAACCTTTAAGGAAATCTATAGGCTAGTGTGCTATAATATAAAATAGTGATAAAATTTTCGTTTAGAAGATCTTAACATCCAAAGCAGTCAGTTTCTCACTTCTGCCTATATGGATCAACAATTGTTTTCACATCAACTCGTACTTCAGTTTTTCATCAAATTTGACCAATCAAAGGTTCTCTAGTATCTGACATGCCCCGCCCCTTTCAAAATGCTTCTCATTTGGTGCGTTTGAGCTCATCTGCTTTCACTTGCAGAGCTGTGATTAAAAAAAAATGCTATTGGCCTTTTTTTAAGGGGAGGAGCTACTTTATGTCCCGCCCTCTCTTCGTATTATAACTGAGATTGTCAAACATCTAATAAAACTGCACATTTCAAAGCACTTCAGAAGATCTTTAACATCAAAACATCTGACCACACTTGATTGAATTCCCAATTATACTCATTTTAAAAATAATTGTAAAATGCATCTCACTCTTCAACATATTATCTATCATATATTATCATATAATTAGTATGTATTAAATGAGAAATATGAATATGATTAAAAGGCCAAATAGACGGTTCATTCCACTGTGGCGACCCCAGGTTAATAAAGGGACTAAGCCGACAAGAAAATGAATTAATAAAGGGCCAAATACCAAACATGCAGAGATAGATACTAGAATGTACTCAGTGAAGCTCAATGTTTCTCATACCTCGAGCCCTTTTCCGTTTAGCTGTAGCCTGTCTCCCCCTGCTGGCCTCTTCTGCATCAAAATCACTGTCTCCACCGTCATCCTCCTCTTCCTCATCCTCGCCATAGTCGTTGTCATTGTCATCATCGCTGTGGTCCTCTGGAATAATAACATTTCATCAGACTATTAAATAACTAAATAAAACACTAGATGTGAAAATACAAAATAATGGCAAATAAATAAAATACAATTAAATTGATCTTACTCTTGTGGTCCTTCACACGAGAATCATCACTACACAGGAAAAGATACAGATTTATTTACATTTTTTTAATAGATGTCAAAAATGTTTACACATATATAAAATTCTAGTGAATTTAAAAGTAACTTAGTAATGAATATGCATGCAGCTCATAAATATTATTACAAACGGAAGAGGGATAAAATAAATATTTGCAAACATGACAGTAGTGCTAAAACTGAAATATCACCCTCTGACAACCACGATTTATCATTTTAACCTTCACTACCGTCTTAGACACTAAATATTTAACAAGATTATCAGTATTCCGAATAACTGACCTGCGCTTTACAGGCGGTTTCTCAGGTCGTTCCGATTCTTTTCCATACTCCTCATCTAGGAATAACAACATATTAAAGTATGAGAACTACATTCTGATAAATGGAAACAAAAATTTCTGGTGTCACTTTATTTTGATAGTCCCTTTAACGCATTGTTGAATTTAGGTTAAGCTACATGTAAGTTGACATGTACTTGCAAAGTTTCTTATAGTCAGTTAAATGTCTGTTAAAGGAGCACTATCAGCAGATATTAAGCACAGTCTACTAATACTTAAATGAGAATTGATTGGCATGTAGTTGCAATGCAACTTTGTCAACAAAATGTGCAACAGGGACCATCAAAATAAAGTCTTACCAACCTACCTGATATTCAATAATTTGAACCAACAAAACTAAATGAAAAATACACTTTTAGATTTCCATGATATTCCAGAAATGCCATTAACCGTGGTAAACCCTGTTAACATTTGGCATCTTCTTTTATTAGATTTCCTTTCTGTTTGCTTGTTTTTGAAATTTCCAAAACTTTTTCCATGCACCTGTCAACTTTTAGACTTTTCATTAACTGTTTCTAGTCTTTAAAGAAAACATCCAAAATACACTTTTAGGCATTTCTTTTGACACACATTACTAATGTGTGTCTTTAGATTTTAATTGCAATTATGCATGGGCCGGTATAAGTTTCTGGGGGTTTGATAGCCTGACGGTATGATAAAAATATTATGGTTTTACAATATCACAGTATTATGATTACTGTTTTAAAATGAGTTCTTTTTAAATGACTCAGTAAAAAAAAAATACCCATTGAACACAATATATTTCTTTTTAGGAAACATTTATATTGACTTCTGCTATCTTCATTAGTTTCAAAAACACAAATTTCTTCACAACACATGAATAAACACACACAAAAACTGTACATATAACCTAGAAATGGAATATCATAACTTTTTGCGGTTTTAATACCTCGACTTTTCTAAACCTTAAAACCGGTTAGCGCCCTATGCCTAATTGCAAAACATATTTTAAAGGATGTTTTCTACATTTAACATCCACCAAACTTTGCAGTTTACAAATTTCAACAAAAAAAGCCTTTTTAATATGGCTGTTTGCAGGATTAACTGCTGGTAGACAATTAAAAGAGATACTCAAAACCCCCCTCTGTGAAAACATTAGATTTGCATTAGTGGAGCTTACCTGCATCATCAGACTCCTGGAATTGTGCGTAGTCAACAACCCTTTTATTCCTGTGCACAAAAAACATGAAAGAAGATATAAATGGCCCGCTAAAATATGAAAACATGCTATTCTTTCAAAAACGATTAACCATTTACTATTAATGAATGACAAAAGAATTAGTTTATGGAAAATCATTTGATATTCACATTTTTACTGCACCTTTATTATACACAAGTCAGTTTACAATTGCACTTTACAATTAAAAAACAGTCAGATTTTTGTCCACAAACGATTACTGCGCATAGGAATAAATAATTATTTATTTCCTAATTCTGGCACACCTAAGAATGTTCATCAGCCAATCAGAATAAAGCATTCAACAGCCCCATAGTATTAGTTCATATAAGTTATTACACACACACACACATACACATACATATATATATAT
>CAIGQQ010039592.1:1846721-1861673 GCA_903798035.1 Danio albolineatus | reverse complement strand
CAATCTCTCCCTGGCCAGATTGGCCAGATATTATTATTATTATTATTGTTATTATTACTATTGTTATTATTATTAATAATAATAATAATAATCACTTTTTTGTTTTTATTTATTTTTTATTATTATTAATAATAATAATCACAATAATAATAACAATAATAATAATCAGTTTTTTTATTATTATCATTATCACAAGAAAACAACTTTTTGTTATATCGAGATCACGAGATAATTAAGTCGTGATCACGACATAACAAGAGAGAAAAAATAATTTAATGCATGGCCTCTTAGGACTTCCGTAAACATCTCAGTCGAAATACAATCAAAAGTGGAAAAAGGTCAAAGGTGTATATTTAAACACAACATGGCAATTGTCTTCTTTTCTTTTCTTTTCTTTTCTTTTTTAGCCCAACTCTCAGAAAGATATCGAAGGCAGTGAAGGACACATCTATGCTGTCTTTAAAATTCTGCAGATTTGAAAGGTTTATTCAGCAGTTACTTCATAAAACTTTGTTACAAGTTGTAAACATTTTTTGTATTAGGCCTAATAGTTTTCACTATACTGAAAGAGCTGGTGCATTGTTAAGAGCATAATAATTTTGTGGTTAAATGGCTTTAAAATTGTTTTATTTTTCATTTTAAAAACCTTTTTCAGATCGCCAATCTGTCTTAGCAAACGAAATGTAAAAATAATTGAAAAAAACAACAGAGAAGGGATTATGATCTTCACAGTCGATGTGAACATATGAAATGAGAGCTTGATACTACACATAGCCTACAGTACATGTGCTGAATAGAGATTCATATTCTTCAAGCCTAACTGTCTAACAACTTAAAATAAGCACTGCTATTCAACCTCAAAAATCAATTTCCGTCAAATGAAACGGCATTTAAAGTGCGGTACAGGCCTCCAAGTGGCGACGGTTAGTCATAATAATGGGAAAGGTGAGCATTTTCACCTTGATCTCTGAGAAGATGCACCAGCAGCAGTCTGGGTAAGAACTTTGAATGGCTACGTTGACTATGAATGTTGAATGAACTACTAACAAAAATATTTCTATTGAGCTCTGCACCTGCGTAGAAGTATTCAATCACATTATTTTACAATATACATCTCCTAATGTTTGGTGTTATTTATTCCAAGATCTTGTTTACAATTATTTGTTTACCGTCTATTATGTGGTGATATAATGTTTTATAGTTAAACGGTGCTTGTTGACAGTACTCTGCCATCACTACAATTCTTGGTCGTGCATTAAATACCCTCCTAAATATATATTATTTTGAATATGTAATTCCTTGTGACTGGATTGTCTATAGTATGAATGTGTGTGTTATGACTATAATCTGAATTTACTACATTTGACATGTTGTCATAACGGGATCTATCAAGGCCACTTGTGCTGATTCACAAATACTCTCCCAATGCCTCATGGGATAGTAAAGTGTTCATTGTATGTGCTCTGTTGTATTTTATATCATCCACACAACAATTAGAATCCGTCAAGTGTTTGTGAAAATAAGATTTTATGGAAATTCAGATAAATTTGATTCAGAAATAAGTGCTACTCTGTATAAAATATATTTTCTTTCTCTTCCTTTTCCGGCTGGAAGCTTTAGTGTTGAAGGCTGGGATGAATGCTGAAGTCACTTGCAGAAGTGTGTGGAAAGAACTGGGTCCTTCACATAGCCAGACTTTGAATATGGTGAGGAGGTGAGGGAAAAATAGTTTGAATTTTTTAGCCTTTTTAGCAAAACTATTTCTTCAATTTGTAAAAAAAAAAAAAAAAAAAAAAAAAAAGTCAAATAAATAAATAAATAATAGATAAATAAAATCAAATAAATAAATGCATATGACTTTAGGTTTCATTATGTCAAAATTGCATTGCTGAGAGGAAAACGTAGACACATTAATGGTCTATAAGTGTTATAAATACAGCATTTAAAAACGCATTTGCTGATGTTGTCCCATTCAGAGCTGGGTGTCTTTTGTGTTTCACTTGCTATGGCATACTTACTGAACGAATATTTGAGATGTTGTGCATTAAAATTGGTCTGCTGCTTAGTCCAAAATACCATGGTTTGTTAAGTCACGTAATTCTTTTTTTTTTGTATTAAAAAATCATTCATTCATTCATTTTCTTTTTGGCTTAGTCCCTTTATTCATCAAGGGTCACCATGGTGGAATGAGCCACCAACTTATCCAGTTAAACGTCCCGGATGCCCTTCCAGCTGCAACCCAACACTGGAAAAAACCCATATACTCTTGAATTCACACATACACTACGGCCAATTTAGCTTACCCAATTTACATATAATGCATGTCTTTTGACTGTGGGGGAAAACCACGCGAACACGGGTAGAACATGCAAACTCCACACAAAAACGCCAACTGCCGGGGCTCGAACCAACTACTTTCTTGCTGTGAGGCAATTGTGTTACCCACTTCGCCACTGTGATGCCCTGTATTAAAAAATAATTTTAAAAATGTATGTTAACTTGTGGGGCGCCACGGTGGCCTAGTGGTTAGCACGTTCGCCTCACAGCAAGAAGGTCGCTGGTTCGAGCCCCGGCTGGGTCAGTTGGCATTTCTGTGTGGAGTTTGCATGTTCTCCCCGTGGTTGCATGGGTTTCCTCCGGGTGCTCCGGTTTCCCCCACAAGTCCAAAGACATGTGGCATAGGTGAATTGGGTAGGCTAAATTGTCCGTATAGTGTATGAGTGTGAATATGTGTGTGTGGATGTTTCCCAGGGATGGGTTGCGGCTGGAAGGGCATCCGCTGCGTAAAAATGTGCTGGATAAGTTGGCGGTTGATTCCGCTGTGGCGACCCCGGATTAATAAAGGGACTAAGCCGACAAAAAAATGAATGAATGAATGAATGTTAACTTGTTTATGTGACATTGAAGTTTTTAAAATTGCTACAATTTGAATCTGCAACACATTTTGACTCCACCTGTCACATTTAAAAAAAAATTAGTATGTATGATATAATCAAATACGCCACTCTTTTCTACAATTTAAAAGGATAGTTCACCCTAAAAAAGAGAATTCTGTCACTACTCACCCTGTTTGAGTTTCTTTCTTCTGTTGAACACAAAATATTTTGAGAAAGCTGGAAACCTTGACGTCCATAATGTTTGCTTTTCCTATGGATGTCAATGGTTACAAGTTTTCAGCATTCTTCAAAATATCTTCTTTATGTTCAAATGAATAAAAAGCTCATAAAGGTTTGGAACCACTTGACTTGAGTTAACAGTGAACAGTCAGTTTTGAACAATCCCTTTAACCGATAGATTTTCGCTTAACCACTAGATGGCACAAAAACCTGCTGCTTTTTTAGGTTCAGGGGGACTTTTAGTTGATTCATTCATTCATTCATTTTCTTGTCGGCTTAGTCCCTTTATTAATCTGGGGTCGCCACAGCGGAATGAACCGCCAACTTATCCAGCATTTGTTTTACGCAGCGGATGCCCTTCCAGCCACAACCCATCTCTGGGAAACTTTTAGTTGATTGTTAGCTTGAATTATGGCAGCAATTCTTGATTCTGCACTAAGTTGATGAGACTCATTAGATAGCACATATTAACAGAAAAATGCACACTCAGGATACAGCCATTATGTTTTTTTGTAATTAATTAATATAATGTATGTATACTGAAAAAAAATATTCAAAGATGATTCCTTGGATTTACTCATTTTTTTAAGTTAAGAGGTTGTAAACAATTTATTTGGGCTGATTTTTAACAAACAAAATAAGTTGAACATTAATAAATTTGTTTGTTTAAATTCAACACGTTTATTTATTTTCCGTGTAGCCTACTTGTCAATCCACATTCATGCTTGTGATGTGTCAGTATGGTAAAGTTCAGTGGCTAAAAAACGATGACTTGGGCATCGGAGAAGACAATTACAAGGATTTTAGAGAACAATTTGTCCATGGTAAACAGTATGGAAACATTTTTATGTCGAAAAGTTGTTGTCGAAAAAAGAACAAGACTGATTTGGTTGTTGCTTTTTGAATGTTTAAATATAAAGTGATAAAACAAAGTATTTCTATGAATTTGATTAGATGTATGCAGGTCACAAACATGTTGAATAAACTTGCATTATCTTTTTTTTTCACCACATATAGCTCAGAAATAGAGAGTGATAAGACCTTTGCAGGAGTAGAGACCCAAACAGAGACCAAGGCCATGATGCCTGCGAGGATCACCTAAGACACTGGGCAGTGGAGGTCACCAGAAAACATTATGGGCTGATGAATGCTAATATAAGACACTGGCACTAAGGGTCACTGAAAAACATTGGGGCTGGCCCTAGGCTACTCACCAGAATCAGAATCAGTTTTATTGGCAAGTGTGCTTCACACACACAAGGAATTTGTTTGGCTACAGAAGCTTCCAGTGTACATAAAGTGACAACACAGAATTTTAAAAAATTATAAAAAAGACGATAGACATTAAACAGAGATGCAGTCAGTCCAACAGGATCTAGATGTTGAAATGTATGTACAGATTTGTTATAAATATACAGGTTATAAGGTGCAGTGTACAAATGTGTAAGAAGTATTGCAATGTATATTGTTTTAAGGTGCTGTGTACAAATGCATATGAGAAAGTATTGCACGTTTATTGCACAATAGGAAAATATTAACTGTTCATGAGGTAGATGGCCTGAGGAAAGAAACTTTCCCTGTGTCTGGCTGTTTTTGTGCTCTGTGCTCTGTAGCGCCGGCCAGACGGTAACAGTTCAAACAGGAAGTGTGCTGGGTGCGAGGCGTCCAGGGTGATTTTGCGAGCCCTTTTACTCACTGTGGAAGAGTACAGTTCTTGAAGTGTAGGGAGGGTAGTGCGTTCAGCAGTTATTCGTTCAGCAGTCCGGACTATTCGCTGTGAGGTCAGATTTGGCTGCTGGGCCGAACCGGATGGTGATTGAAGTGCAGAGGATGGACTGGATGACAGCTAAGTAGAACTGCACGAGCAGCTCCTGTGACAGGTTGAACTTCCTCTGCTGATGAAGGAAGTACAGTCTCTGATGGGTTTTTTTCACAATAGAGTCTATGTGAGCGTCCCACTTCAGATCCTGTGAGATGGTGGTGCCCAAGAACCTGGATGACTCCACTGCAGCCACAGTGCTGTCCATGATTGTGAGTGAAGGGAGTGAAGAAGAGTTTCTCCTAAAGTCCGCTATCATCTCCACCGTTTTGAGCGTGTTCAGCTCTAGGTTGTTGTAACTGCACCATAAAGCTAGCCGCTCCACCTCCTGTCTGTATGCAGACTCGTCACCATTCCGGATGAGGCCGATAACAGTAGTGTCGTCTGCAAACTTTAGGAGTTTAACGTAGGGATCTTTTGCGATGCAGTCGTTGGTGTACAGGGAGAAGAACAGAGGGGAGAGAACACATCCTTGGGGGGCACCCGTACTGATGGTGCGGCTGTCAGACGTGATTTCGCCCATTCTGACTAGCTGTTGTCTATCTGTTAGAATACAGAATTGACCCCTCTTAAAGTGTGCTTAGTAACTTTTAAGCTACAAAAGAAAAACCAAACATCACCTAACATCTTTAGGAATAGAAATAAACGAGACGTACAAAATTTCAACTAAATTTTAGGTTCATTTTTCTCTTGGATTTTTCATGTTTATTAAAATTTTATTTTGATCCTCAAAAATAAGTACTTGGGAAAAAGTACACCAAGTTAATTTGTACTAGTACACCTAAGTACCCTACACTTTACTTGAAGTATACTTACGTATTTAGTTACCAATGATGATTATGTGGAAATATTACAGCCTACAGAAACTCATCTGCTTAGGAAGCTATTAAACGCTGCCTCCGCGTTACAAACACTTAATCGCCTTTAGAGCAGTAATAGAGAAGAACGTGAACAGATGGTCACTTGATTAAGTTTGATTCTTACAAATCGTCTTGTTTAGGACGTTTCCCCAACGAGTGCTGAAGGAGGGACACGCATTTTCCAGAGGAAATACAGGTGAGGCAAATTTACATTGAAATGAAGCAAGTCGAATGAGCTCAAATGCGGTTTTTGTAATATACTAACGTAAACTGCACACAGGAATCATTACTTATATGTTTCGGTGTCAAACGCTAAACTGAGACGAGAAGGATTAAATAAATGATCTATCATCATAATCTCAATTTACGTCTCATACGTGTCCAAATGAAAGTATAATTGTAATACTACCAACGTACATTGTTTCATTACAGTCGTTTTAAACTTACATCTACAAAAGTATTTATTTTTACATTTTATTGAGCAATACGAATATTTGAAGATGAATGGCTACATTTAAAACAGAAAGTTTTTTTAACGCAAGCCATGTCTGTTTTTCATTCTAACATCATGTTTTGTGTAATATATTTAGCAGTTTTAGATTTCACAATATGAACTGCATAGTCATGTCGAGCTTGTTAGAAAATGCATATATGTTTCACTTATTTGCTACTTTGCTTTGAAAAACAAAACCTGAATATACTGAATGTTATCCAGACAACATTGTTGTTCAGCTGTGATCTGACCAGAGAGACATGGAAAAGCACCAGGGAGCAGCTTTTCATATTCAGGTACTATAAGCGCTTGTCAATATCAGTCAGAAGAGATTTGAGCTGCAGCAGTCACTAAAGATCAGATTATCTACAGAAGTAATATTGACTGATCGTGAAGAGGGGTTTAATTTTCTTACACTTCATTTCTTTATTACAGTAGGTCTTCCGGATGATGGTGATGCTCTTGAGCCTCACGCTTCTTTGTGAAGGATCATAAATTCAGGTATGCTCTTTCTTCTATGATCTGTTTGTTTTTTTGACCGTGAAGTCATATTTAATGTATAGTGTGATGATATGCTGTTAGTTTTCCCATTCTGTTGTAAATATCAAGTAGACATAATTGTAAGTACACAGGCTAAATATATATACAAACATACATGCATCAAATAACGATAAATGAAAAATACATGGTTTTTTTTTTATAACAGAAATGCAAGCATGTTGTGGAAAAGAGAAATCTGTGTGAGGCTTGTCTGCAGGAATAAAGTAAAGCATAAACCAGGTGCTTTTCTCCTTGTGTGGCTCCTATTCTTACAATCAGTGTCCAGCAGCAACCAAAGCTCTCGAGGCCAAAGCGGTGAGCAAAGCCATCTAATTCATTTCTCTCTCTCTCTCTCTCTCTCCTTCTTTTGTCTTTCCCCTCAGGTCTCATTACACACACTGGACACACAGCTAAACGGCCCCACTGGGAGCACAGTCAGACCACTGCTAATGACAGCTAAAGAACCGTTTGGCACCAAGTATAACTCATTCAGGCACTCAGTGATTGGACACAATGAACTCCCGAGGTGCCTAGTTGATTTAAAATGCTTTTATTTGCATTTTTGTTTTTTAGAAAGTCAAACGATATTTACAGCAGTGGAAAAAAATAGGAGAGCACTTGAATATTCTCACTGGTTTCATTGGTTTCAGTAAAATGTTAATATGTTTCATTTTCTATTTAATTAATCCTTATAACGTTTCTTCCTATAACATTTCTGTATGTTCCTTCTAACGTTTTATTCTGAAAATTATGTTTTCATTTGTTGAGATTGAAAATAATCCACCATATATTATACTGTGTTGTCTTTTTTTATTATGGTTCAATGTTGAAAAGGGGTATAGTTAGTTTAGTGATCACAGAGCAGCCCAAAACTACTAATTGAAATATAAATAAAATATTGTGATCACTTATTCATTTACACATTTTATATGTATGCTATATATACTATGGGCCAAAGAAAAGCTACACAATTTTAGATAATTCTCATCTGTAAAAGTTCAAATAGCAATTATAGAAATTATATAAAAGTCAGAATTATTCGCCCCCTTTATTTATTTATTTATTTATTAAATATTTCCCAAATTATGTTTAACAGAGCATGGAAATTTTCACAGTATGTCTTATAATATATTTTTATTTTGGAGAAAGTCTTCTTCAGAATTCTGCAGATTTTTAGCCCATCATTGATTCTGTTTATTTACTGGTGTAAATGTGTGTACAATTATATTTATTCAGTTTTCAAATTAATTTCAGTAAAAATATTGATTAATATGAAAATGTTCATTTGGTTTATTTACAACACAAGTTGTAAAGTACTATTGTCTTTTAGAAGAGATTTTATACGCGAGACTTGCTTTTTTCACCAAATAAAGTGGATCTAATTGGATTTGCATTGTAAACATTAAATAAAAGTTTTTAAAAAGTATTACTTTTTATTTCATATATAAATTTTTTAGTTATGATACTCCTAAAATCATTCTGCATAAATCCGCAGATTTTTAACAAAAAACTAAATGCAAAAAATGTCCACAGATTTCGTCTGGCCCTGCTAATTACCCTAGCCTACCTTGACCTAATTAACCTAGTTAAGCCTTTAAATGTTACTTTAAGCTGTATAGAAGTGTCTTGAAAAACATCTAGTAAAATATTATTTATTGTCATCATGGCAACAATAAAATAAATCAGTTATTAGAGATGAGTTATTAAAACTATTATGTTTAGAAATCTTCTCTCCGTTAAACAGGAATTGGGGGTTGGGGGATAATGATTAGATAATTATAGTAATTATTAATAATTAATAATTTGCTTATAATTTAGAGGGGCTAATAATTCAGATTTCAACTGTACATATTTCTTTACACATTCATTCATTCATTCATTCATTCATTCATTTTCTTTTCGGCTTAGTCCCTTTATTAATCCGGGGTCGCCACAGCGGAATGAACCGCCTTTCTTTACACAAAAGAAATATATTTAAAAAGTAATACTAAAGTAAATGCTTATTTAGATCTAGAAGATTTAAAATGATATTAAATATCTTTAAAACATGCTAAGATGCAGACACTCGAGGGCATTTGATTTTACTTCAGGTGAAAATGGTATAACTTTCAAATTTGTAACTAAATGTTTGTGTCATTTTACACCTAATGCTGTACATGGTCTTTAAACAGGATATAATGTTTAAATGCATTTGATGTATTTACAGAAAACTGCCTTTAAATAGGTTTTTTTATGTATATATTTCTTTGCTGCCTTTTTGTAGCCACTGTATAAATCAAAGGAGTTGTAGTGTCGTGTTTGACCATGCGAGGGCGCCAGAGTGTTAGAAATAATATCTCTGTTTTCACAATATTATATTGTAAAGATATGTGTATTTGACAAACAGTCAGCACTGATTGAAGCCCTGTCATTTCTGTTTGTGTCAATGTAAGGTCGGTCAGAAGTGAAGCCGGGCACCTGTGAGGTAGTGGAGGCTCATCGCTGCTGCAATAAGAATAAGATAGAGGAGAGGTCTCAGACTGTCAAGTGCTCCTGTCTGCCTGGACAGGTTGCTGGGACCACCCGCACAAAACCTTCATGTGTCGATGGTATGTCCACCATCTTCACTAAACATGACACTTATGACAAATGATTCTAATCTACTTTTACATTTCAATCGTAATAAATCAAAGGAAACTTAATCAGCCTATATCATTATTGATGCTGCATTTGTTCCGATTGGTGTCAATACAGTCCATGATCACAAAAAAGAAATGATGTAGTGAAATGATTTATTGTGACAGTTGGCGATAAGCTGCAGTTGATGTTTTGCCGGATCTGTTTTAGTTTCAGAAACAGGTTGGACCTCGGGGCTCCTTTTGATTTAAAACTCGAGCAACACAGAACAGTGGCTTTCTCAAGCTGTCAGTCTCTTTAAATTTAGTCTCGGCTTCAAGGTGTAAATCTAATCCTGCACTGCCCTTTTTGGTTGGGGGGTGCGGATTTACTGCCATGTTTTATGCTGGAGGAATTTTGGTTTGATGATTTTCTGCTGCCTAAACATTTAAAAACATTTTTGAGGGGTTCACTGATACCATATTCTTGCTCATATAGAAATCTGATAATAAATCAACAAAATGTAAATGACAGATATTAAAACCCTATAGTGATTTGTCTTAGTTCATGAAATATTCAAAAATAATAAATAAAATTGCTTGCTTTTCTATGCTAAGGTATACATTTAGGGATCACAAAATTATATTGTATGCCTCACAAAACCATTTATACATGTCTATTTTTGGAAATTGGGATGAACAATACTTGACTGAGATACATCTAACTAATTTTAAACTAAATTAACAAACAAACAAACATAACACTCCCTGAAATATTAAGGAAATCACCTTTAAAGTCGAATAAAATTAGGTTCTTAGCAATGCATATTAATAAAGAAATTTATATTTCATATATTTATGGTAATTTGTGGCGCAGTGGATAACGCTGTCGCCTCATACTGTAGCTAGAAGGTCGCTGGTTCCAGCTTTTGCTGGGTCAGTTGGCATTTCTGTGTGGAGCTTGCATGTTTTCCCCATGTTTGTGTGGGTTTCCTCCAGGTGCTCCGGATTCCCCCTTAAGTGGTATAGGTAAATTGGGAAAGCTAAATTGTCCATAGTGTTTGTGTGTGCATGACTGTGTGTATGGATGTTTCCCAGTGATGGGTTGCTGGATAAGTTGGCGGTTCATTCTGCTGTGGCGATCCCGGATAATAAAGGGACTAAGCCGAAAAGAAAATGAATGAATGGTAATTTATGGAAAATTCTAAAATGTTTTCATGGAACATGATCTTTACTTTTTCCCAGAGATGGGTTGCAGCTGGAAGGGCATCTGCTGCATAAAACATATACTGGATAAGTTGGCGGTTTATTCCGCTGTGGCGACCCCGGATTAATAAAGGGACTAAGCCGAAAAGAAAAAAAAGAAAAATATAATCAAGAAAAATATACAACAAAACTAAAGTGTTTCATTATTTCCGAGTCTAACAGTATTCAAGTACAGTAATTGAATGATAAAAATAAAAATAATTTTTAAAAAATGAATCGTAGTTAAGCTCACAAATGGTACAATAAGCTGAAAAAGAAAATGAATGAATGAATGAATGAATCTTTACTTAATATTGAAATCTTGATGATTAAAATGAAATCCGTCATTTTGACCCATGCAATGTATATTTGGCTGCTGCCAACAAGATTCCTGTGCAACAAAAGAGACATATGTTAAAGTATTATATATATATATTTATTTTTGCTGAAGATTACAATTTACAGTATTCCTCATGTTTAATTCATTGTAATATTCATCATTATTCATTCACCATAAAGATTTCAGTGGGCTTTAGATGATAAGCAATTACAATTAATCAGATATTTCACCTCAAAGATATTAAACCTTTACTCGCCATCATGTCATTTCATGCATTTCTTCTGATGGACACAAAAAGAAGTTTCAAAGAAAGTTTTATCTCCCATTGCCCTCAACTGTATTTTTCATTGTATTGTTCATAAAATGGAAGTCAGCTGGCACTAGTTTTTTTTTTTTTAACGAATATTGCCATTGCGATTTTATTTGTTTTTGCTTTTTCAAACAAGTTACATACATTCTAAATGTATTCAGTCCACAAGAAGTGCATAACAAAACATTTCGCAATGAAATAATATAGTATTCAGTTTAATAAATAAAACTGTAGTAAAATTGTCTTTAAAACAGACAACATAAAATAAATTAAGATTAACTAACCTCAACTCTAGTTAAACACATACTGTACACAGTAGCACTAACTGCTTGATAGACAAAACTGTAATAAATTGTCTTAAAAACAGACAACGTGAAACAATAAAGATGAACTAACCTCAATTCAAGTCAACAATAAATAAAAACTAACGTAAATCAAAACCACCCATTCAGTTCTCTCTCTCAACTTGAGCGAAGTGAGCTCTGATTGGTTAACATCTTTCTACCGCTCAGTTTAGCTGTAATTGCCCAGTGTGCTGCATCAGCTCTGATTGGTTAACATATTAAAATCATGCGCACATGAACGTAAACAAAAATCTAAATAAATTAATAGATAAAATTGCAGGCGCCACGGTGGCCTAGTGGGTAGCATGTTCGCCTCACAGCAAGAAGGTCGCTGGTTCGATCCCCGGCTGGGCCAGTTGGCATTTCTGTGTGGAGTTTGCATGTTCTCCCCGTGGTTGCGTGGGTTTCCTCCGGGTGCTCCGGTTTCCCCCACAGTCCAAAGACATGCGGTACAGGTGAATTGAGTAAGCTAAATTGTCCATAGTGTATGTGTGTGAATGAGAATGTATGGATGTGTTTCCCAGAGATGGGTTGCGGCTGGAAGGGCATCCGCTGCGTAGAACAAATGCTGGATAGGTTGGCGGTTCATTCCGCTGTGGCGACCCTGGATTAATAAAGGGACTAAGCCGAAAGGAAAATGAATGAATGAATAAAATTGCAGCCTTACGCGGTTTAGAAATTGCATGTGCATAAATTTTTTATATATTTTTTGCGATTGCGATTAATTGCACAGCCCTAGTTGGCACCAAACTGTTAAATTCAGCATTCTTCCCAATACATTCTTTTCTGCTCCATAGAGAAATGGATTTGACAGATTATGACATGATTGGGAGTAAATGAAAATGTTTATTTTGGTGTAAACTCACTAATTAAATATCTCTATATTCATGGATGTAAGTTGGATAAGCAATTAAATGTGTACAGTGTGCATTTGCTTTTTAAAGAATAAAATAATTGAAACACGTTAATAATTAAAATATTCCTCAGTGATGTACCCATATAAGGTTTTTGTTTCCCACAACGTCCACTTGAGCTGTGTTGATTCTTAAATTGATGGAAAAACCCCTCTAATCTAAATGCTAATGCAGAATTCAAGTCAGAGTTTTCATAATTCATTCCAAGATAAAATGTCAAGAAAGTACCTTCAAAAGAAAAAAATTCAGATGTAATATCACATTGACTTTAATACATTTTCCTCATATCTGCAATAACATTACTGTATCCGGGTGCCTGGGTTGCACACGTATTGTGTTACTCGGGATATTACCATTTGACTTGTACAAAAGAAGCTGCTGACTGCATGTGGATCTGTTCACGAATATCCAGCTGCACAAAAACAGCATGAATTCCCAGCGCAGCTCTGTCTTTCTGATGAAGCTGGTTGACCAATGCAAGTCTCGCAGGTTAAGACGGTTAACAAGCCAGCACATTAGCGACCCATGCGGTGACTGAGGCCAAAAAACAGCATATGTTGTTTTGTTGTTGTTTTTTTATTCCCTTCAGCAATTTTGTCAGCGTGGAGCATTAATCAGCCGTGGCTCGTGTCTTTCTTGCAGGTTCTGTTTCTGTGTGGGTTTATGTGCATTTGAGAGGTGGGCAGTGAGTTCATGTGGGTGTGATATCGTGGTCATTTTCTTCGTTTTGTTTTGTTTTGTTTTGTTTCAGAGAAGATTTAACAAGCCTCAATATTTCACAGTTCGTTTTCAGTGCAATTCGGTTATTTATGAGTTTATACATACTTATCATACTGATGTCTGAAAGGCTCCTGATCAGTTTGTGTTGAAAATTGCACATCTCTGGCACAAAACATACTTGATTTTTCTATATTTTATTCCACACAATTTCAATCTAAATTTGTATCTCATGTCCTAGTTGTATTTATTTTCTTGGCAGTGGTGAAGTAGTCATTTAGTAAGCAGTTTAATGAATTCAGGAAGCATTCATTATAAACTTTAACGTATATTTTAAAGAAAATCTAGTCTCTACTTTACTTTTATGCACATTCACTCACTGAGGTGTCTAATTTGAAATATTCCTTTATACATCAAGATTAACTATGAATAAAAAAACAAGAATAACTATACTATATCAGTGTTAACTGTGTTTTTATGTCAGTGTCTGCGGCAACACACAATATGGTTGTAATAAATGATATTTAAAACATTATCCAATAGAAAAACAGTTACTGTAAATTGCATTTAATATTTCACAATATTGCAATTTGAGTAACACATTTTAGGGTTTAATCTGTAATTTAAAAAAAAAGAATATATTTTTGTTATCATAAGCGTGTGTCTGTTTTGTCATCCACATTTTTTAATGCATGCTTTAAAGCAGGATTAATTCTGATTGGATATGAAAAGAAATTCTGAAAGTGTTTCCAATTATATTGTTTCTCTGTGCTGTTATTGTTATAGTTGTGGTGTGGACTCTATTTGTATCTGTTTTTCTGTATTTAGATTATTTAGATATTTAATGATTTTTTATAGGGGCGACGCAATGGCGCAGTAGGTAGTGCTGTCGCCTCACAGCAAGAAGGTCGCTGGTTTGAGCCTGGGTCAGTTTGTGTTTCTGTGTGGAGTTTGCATGTTCTCCCTGCATTCGCGTCGGTTTCCTTCGAGTGCTCCGGTTTCCCCCCACAGTCCAAAGACATGCGGTACAGGTGTATTGGTAGGCTAAATTGTCCGTAGTGTATGAGTGTGAATGAGTGTGAGAGAGCCGCAAAGAAAATTTACGAATGATTTATATATTTTTATAGATAAAAATTTTTTTTATGAAAATGCTAATGAATAAGTTGTCTTAACCTTCAGATTTTGTCTGTTAGGGTTCATTTTGTAATAATTCTGAATTTAAATTATCATTTAAATGCTTGGAAATAGTTTATAAAAAAATTATGAGTTTATTAAGTATTACTTTGATGATTTTGATCAAAATGGACAGTAAAGACAGTCTAAAATACTAAGATTTCTATTTAAAATATTCTAGGAATTCAAAAAAGGATCATGCTTTTCCACAAAAATATTAAAGAGCACCGTTTTCAAAACTGAAAATTGCCCAAAATGTTTTAGCAACATATATTATAATGTTTTCTGAACAATCATGTGACACCGAAGACTGGAGAAATTATGCTGAAAAGTCAGCTTTTAATCATAGGAATACATTACATTTTAATCTGTATTTAAGAATAAAATATGTTTGTTATTTTAATTTTTGGGGCGATTAAAAAAAAAATAAAAAATAAATATTATTCTTAAATACAGATTAAAATGTAATGTATTCCTATGATTAAAA
>CAIGQQ010039592.1:1815179-1840004 GCA_903798035.1 Danio albolineatus | reverse complement strand
TACTGAATAATAATATGATATATTAAATAATAACATGATATACTGAATAATAATATGATATACTGAATAATAATACGATCTACTGAATAATAATATGATATACTGAATAATAATATGATATACTGAATAATAATACGATCTACTGAATAATAATATGATATACTGAATAATAATATGATATATTAAATAATAATATGATATTTTGAATAATAATATATTATTTATATTTTTGTTTAATTATTATATGTATATATCTTTAATTTTTGTTTTACTACTATTATTTACTGTGGTTTTTTTTATTATACATATATGTTGTTGTTGTAAACTTTATAAATGCTTTGGCAATATATTTGTAATATTTGTCATTCCAATAAAGCAATTATTGAATTGAATTGAATTCAATTGAGAGAGAGAGAGAGAGAGAGAGAGAGAGAGAGAGAGAGAGAGAGAGAGAGAGAGAGAGAGAGAGAGAGAGAGAGAGTAAAAAAAAGTGCACAGAAAAATCTGCTAGGGCTGCCCAGAAGCGGAACTCCATTACATCATACATTATACATTTTGGCAGTTATACCTCTTCAATTAAAGATGTGGTTAACTGAAAGGCAGTATTGTCAACATTCATTTTACAAACTAAATTAACTGCTAAACTTTCCAAACTTCTATTGCCTTGTCTTGTTTGTTTTATTAGTTGATATTTGTATGCTTAATACACGAGGTTGTTTTGGTTGCATACTGATTGCATGATTAATGTTACTGTACTTCTCTGCATGCTTATAATGCCTTTTCCTGTATTGATATTGTGGATTAGTGATGTATTGGTCACTTTGTCTAACAGTTGTGTTTGTTTTTGAGTGAATGTGATATCTTAACTTAGGTATTGTGTAACATTTTGCTAGATTGTTAATGTTTTAGGAATAGTGTAACTTATTTTGATGCTGAATCGATTATGTGTTATTGAATTGTTTTCATGGTTTTTAAGGGTGACTATTTTACCATAAGTGCAGGGACTGCAGGTGCAAAATAGCACTTCTGTATTCATGTGCATTGTCCCTGTCAAATAAAAAAAGCTCAACTTATATGTCTAATACGGTAAATATAGGATTTAATGACACTTTCATCTAATTTTATACTTCTGTTGTGTTTAAAAGGGGGTTAGGTTATTTTAGATCCACTGTAGTCCCAAGGGAAAGCCCCTTACATCAGGGATGTTCAAGCTTGGTCCTGGAGGGCCGGTGTCCTGCAAAGTTTACTTCCAACCCTAATCAGACAAACCTGGGCTAGCTAATCAAGCTCTTACTAGGCTTTCTAGAAACATCTTTGCAGGTGTGTTGAGGCGAGTGGGAGCTAAAATCTGCAGGACACCGTCCCTCCAGGACCAAGCTTAGACACCCCTGCCTTACATGAAGGGGTGTTCATAAGATGACTGTCATAAATATGAATGAGATCTCATGCATGGTTATAACAACTGTCATTAAGTGTCATTAGCTCGGTTATGCCATTTTAAATGCAAAGGTGATTTTTTTTTTTGATTGTTTGATTGTCGTAACTGTCATAAACGTGATTTTCATGAGGCCATTATAATTGTGTCATAAATTTTGTTAAAGAGTTATTCAGATTTTTCTTGACCTCAACTATGGTGGTACAAATTTAATTGGTCGTTAAATTGTCTTTAAATATTAATGACACTGTTATAAATTTACTGTACACATTTAATGAGAATTCTTTTTATGAAAAGATCAGTTTGCTCCTCTAAAAATTTTATCAGAAAAATATTCATCACTCAATAAAGGCCTAATGATTGTCATGTTTATGACAGATTTATGACAAGCTATGTAGTCGTAATGTCAAGTTGTCATGACAGACAAAGAAAGGTTATAATGTATTTGTCTATGTCAAGTTGTCATAACATCATGTCAAGTCAACAGAAAACTCTCACCATTACATTTAAAATGATTTAATATTTAATAATTACTTAATGACAGTTGCTATAAAACCTTATTCATATTCATGTCATGATTATAAAGATGTCTTGAGAACCTTATGAACACCCAAATTGTAACCAAATGATTATACATTTAAAAAATAAATAAAATAAAGGTCAATTCCAAACGCAAACCAAGAATTAAAACACATTTTTAATGAATACATATTAATTATTGTAGGTTTCGCGGCTATTTAAGCATGACGAAGGGTGTTATTTTTCCATCTTGTTCGCTCTGTGGTACACAGAAAATTATACCTGACAGTTAAAGTGGCAAGAGGGAAGACGAATTTGAATGTATTTCAAATAAACACATTTCAATTTTAATGACACAGAAGTCTCTCCTGGAGAGAGTAATTGTTCTGTGTGGGGATTCAGAAAACAGGCCATTACTTATGCATGCTGTGCCTGGCATCAGTCCCCTGGGGAAGGCCAGCGCTCCTCTAGTGTTTTAGAGCCGAGGACAGTACATGTAAGTGTACCTGCTTGAATTTAAATGATGTTGACATCCATAATGAACCTAATGGTGAGACGCATGAGTTTTACATTCTCACTCGTCTGGTTGGCATGGCATTGTTAATACTGAGAGTGCTGCTGAATGACCCGATATGCCATTGTTTGCATACTGTAAAATAAGGAAACGAGGAGCTCATGCCAACACGAGATGCCAGCAACTTATTACATCCAGCAGTCTGTGAGCGGAGCAAGACAGAGAAAATTGTTTGGCTCGGTAGGAAATAAAAAATTCAAATTATGAACTATTTTAGACCAGCAATCTAACATCACCAGGCTCAGGCGGATCTCTTTATATTTCTTTTATTTATTTATTTGTAAAGGAAAACTAGCAGGAGTTGATGCGTGGGCAGCACTTTTTAAATTCACTATCTTATTTGAAATGTGTGTTTATTGGTCAATTTATAAAGCAAACCCGTACTAGCATCATACTCACAGTGGGATAGAGGAGAAGAGCACACCACAAGAAGTCTGTGCGCTGGCTGTTTTAAAGAGACAGTTTAATGAAAAAGTTGTTTGTCATCATTTATTTGACTGTACTGTATTAACCTGCACTCAGTATCCAGCTGCTCTTCTCTGTCTATTAAAAAACAGTAGTTGATGACCACAGTTTGATTTTGGGGTATAAATTGTCTCTTACAATTGTATAGATTAATAGTAAAGCAGTGATATATAATGTACTTCAAAGTAAAACTTGTCATTTGATATTTTTGACATTAAATGCACCTTGTAAAAATGTACTTTTTCGTTTATTTTAATGAGATTATCCATGCATGTACAAGTTGCTTCCTTCTGTTCAAAACAATTGAAGATACAGTATTTGAAGGGTTTGTCGAGCTCGCATGTTCTCCCCGTGTTCGCGTGGGTTTCCTCCGGGTGCTCCAGTTTCCACCACAAGCCCAAAGACATGTGGTATAGGGTAAATTGAGTAAACTGTCCATAGTATATGTGTGTGAATGAGACTCTATGGATGCTTCTCAGTGATGGGTTGCAGCTGGAAGGGCATCCGCTGCATAAAACTTCATTCCTACATATATAATATATTGTATATGATCTTAAACCACAACCAGATTTAATAACAATAACAGAGTTGGCCAATTTCCACCAAATTTTTGCTTTTAAAATGTGATTTTGAAATCAAATGAATAATATACTATTGGTCTTTCCTTTGAGATGAATAAATTGCATGCCTCGATGTCTTTAGGGTTGCTAGATCAGATATGGTGGCGACCAGAAGCTAATGAAAATTATTTATATTGTTAATTAAATGTCCCATTAATTGTATTTTTTTATGTCTATTTCAACCCTAAACCCAACCATCACAGCAATGTAAAAACAGTAGTTGCACAGAGTATTATTTATGTTATCTTTTAAATTACCCAATAAAAAAATGTAAAAATATTAATTATTGTTATGCAGTGTCATATTAAATGCTGCTATATTGATGTGCATATCGCACTTCTGGCCGGCCGTGTACCCTAGCTAGACTTTACCCTCTTCTAGTGTCTCTTTTCAGAGGAAGTGACATCATTTGGAACAAGTCACATGGTTTCTCGAAAGGGTATTTTGCAGATTGTTATGTCATTTTATAACTGTTTGTTGTCTCTGAATTGTCCGTATAGGCACAAAATGTTTTTGTTTTTTTGTACTGCAAATACAAATAATATAGAAAATAGGTGTTTAATGCTTATGTTTATTTAACTTGGTAAACACAAAAAAGCATGAAAAATTATTTTTAAAATAACTGAAAAATTGTTTAATGGTAACTGAAGCTCAATGTATGATCGAAGACTGTGGTTCCCAAAGTAGGGTCGTCGAGACCCACTGGGGCGTCGCAAGTCTATTAAAAAGTGGGGTGGGGGTCACTTGGTGATTTTCAAAAATCTCATATATGTTGTTAAACTATTAGAATTACATTATTATTATAGCGTCAGTTGCAGCAGGTTGGTTTTACAGCACAATGTTAAACTTTGACACGTTTACGCCACTCACATACATTAAAAATAAAGGAGGACTGAACATGGAGGAGGGGCGACACGGTGGCGCAGTAGGTAGTGCTGTCGCCTCACAGCAAGAAGGTCGCTGGTTCGAGCCTCGGGTGGGTCAGTTGGCATTTCTGTGTGGAGTTTGCATGTTCTCCCCGTGTTCGCGTGGGTTTCCTCCGGGTGCTCCGGTTTCCCCCACAGTCCAAAGACATGCGGTACAGGTAAATTGGGAAAGCTAAATTGTCCATAGTGCATGAGTGTGAATGAGAATGTATGGATGTTTTCCAGAGATGGGTTGCTGCTGGAAGGGCATCCGCTGCGTAAAACAAATGCTGGATAAGTTGGCGATTCATTCCGCTGTGGCGACCCCGAATTAATAAAGGGACTAAAGCTGAAAAGAAAATGAATGAATGAATGAATGAACAAGGAGGATGATCTCCAAGTAGCGGTCTCCAAAATTAAAACAAAAAGTCTTGTGCTTTACACATTGTGCCCACCATTCTTGTTAGATGAGGTTAATATTAAATTAAACAAAGGAATATTGACTATTAAGAATTATATGTTTGTTGGACTGTTGCACTTTTTTGTGTTGTCAATATGCTCATGTTTATATATATAGTTCCTATTGGTGTGTGTGCACTGTTGTATGCAATGTTTGTATGTTTATAACCACCTCCGACGTGGGGGTCGTGAGTCCCTGGAATTGTTATTTTAAAGGGTCAAGGGCTGAAAAGTTTTGGGAACCCCTTATCTAAGAGAAGCAGACCAAAAAAATAGGTATAGTCTTTATGTCAGTATTAAGACATTGTGTCCCTAAATACACATGCATGCTTTTTATAGATAACTTGATGTAATTTGTGTTATTCAAAACTGTTTCATTAAAGATTTTTTAGTAAGATATTGTAGAAAGTTTAAGAGACACAAAATGTACAGTACTACTTGATTCTGATACTAATTGTTGTTTAACTTTATACTGTATATATATTTAATCCTCTTTATGTCCCTAAAATCATTCGGGTGTATTTCAATAATTGTTCTTTAATCACGTACTGATGCTTTGATTGAACTTATTTTAGAAAAGCTTGTTCACAGCAGCGAGTGTCTTGCAGGTCTGGGGGTTGAATATATTTGTGATTTCATCTGTATACCCGTCTTGTTTGTGTAACCGTGTGAAAGGAGGCTGTGAATTAAGTGACACGTGAAGGTGAAAATGAAAGGTGAGAGCGCATGTTGGGTTTGCATCTATCAAAACAGCCTGTGCTCTCTGATTCTAATGGCGGCTGGTATTTTAAAACAACTTGCTGAAATTTGTGGCTGGTTTGGCTTTTTAGCGGGTCTTTTTCCTTAAACATGTTTCAGATTTGAAACAGGGCTCACAGCTGTTTTTCTTTGAATTATTCAGGATTGTTTAATCGCGTTGGAAATACTCAAGGGGTAGAGGTTTTGGAGGGTTCTTTGTTTTAATGGATTGCTGCATGCAGATTGCCAGACAGCACAGATGTTGACAGCTCGCTGACTCTGTGCTGGTCATTAATAATTGTGATTGAGAGCAGGGTTGTGTAAGAAGCTCCTGATGTCAGCTTAAATTACAGTCAAAAAGAGGGCTTTAGCATGCAGGAGAACAACTCATGCTGTGACTTATGGAGGGAAAATGTGGTAAATTAAATTTGCTTTAGTTTTTTCCTGTGTGTTTGGACTGCTTTTGAGTTTAGTATTAGATTTTACATCTCACATTTCTAAGAAAATTTCAGGTATATAAAAATCATTTTATTTTTAGAATTGAGAGCTATAAGCTTGGAAATATATATATATATAAGTTACAGTACTCTTGCAAATTTTGCATGAATTTAAAGACCACACCACGGGTGCCACTCCTGTCAGCTAAAAACAGAAAACTGAGGCTACAATTCAAACAGGCTCACTAATATTGGAGTTACAGTACTCATCAAATATGAGTATATATTTCTATAGGATGCTTTCGATATTATATTTGTGCATATATATTAGATTAGTCAGTACTGAAGCCAAATCTGGAGCTCATCTAACAAAATAGCTTACAATAATGGTTCAAAAATAAGTAGCTCAAATTTATATGTTATAGAAGAATTTTAAATAACATTTTCAAAAACAGCAAAAATCAAGAGAAACAACAACAACAACAACAACAAAAAAATCATTTTGCATGAATTTAAATGTATTATCTTTTCATTTCTAAAGATGTTCTGTGACTACAATATTATTTTGAATAATATATCTGTTTAATAAATATGTTTTGTTAAATTTGCACCAAGAAATGAAAAAATATTCGCTTTTAAAATAGGGTGTACTCAATTATGCTGAGCACTGTATATAAAAATTTAACAGTGCTCACCATAAATGAGTACACTCCATTTTAAAAACAAATATTTTTATCCATTTCACAGAGAATATAGATAATATATTTTGGTGCATTTGAACAAAGCAGATTATAAACAGATATATTTATTCAAATAATATAGTCACCAAACATATTTAGAAATAGAAAGATAATGCATTTAAATTTAAGCCAAATATTGTACAAATAATTTCAAAATTTTTAAAAATATTTTTTGTTTCTCTTTTTTTCTCTTCGTAATTTATTTAATATTTTCCCCTGACATATAAATTAGGGTGTATTCATTTTTGGACCATTATAATTTTTATAACAGTTTTTTGTTAGATTAGTTCCACATTTGGCTTCAGTACTGACTAATCTTTAAGCACAAATATATTATTCATTCATTTTCCCTTCGGCTTAGTCCCTCCATTAATCCGGGGTCACCACAGCGGACTGAACCGCCAACTTATCCAGCATTTGTTTTACGCAGCGGATGCCCTTCCAGCCACAACCCATCTCTGGGAAACACATTCATACATTCATATTCACACACATACACTATGGACAATTTAGCTTACCCAATTCACCTGTACCGCATGTCTTTGGACTGTGGGGGAAACCGGAGCACCCGGAGGAAACCCACGCAACCACGGGGAGAACATGCAAACTCCACACAGAAATGCCAACTGGCCTAGCCGGGGATCGAACCAGCGACCTTCTTGCTGTGAGGCAAACGTGCTACTCACTACGCCACCGTGGCGCCCCTCACAAATATATTATTGTAAAGGAAAATGTTAATTTAAAGATTTGTGAGGGGTGTACTCATATCTGCTGAGCACTGTTAGTTTTATATTCATTAATTAAAAAGACATTTCATGTCATCAATGTTTAAATTTTATTTAGTTGTGACAAAAAAAAGATTATTTTGGAAATTTTTGCAATTCTAAATCATTTTTTTTCTCTGGTATATCTGACTTTATACACTCACCGACCCCTTTATTAGGTACACTTGTCCAACTGCTTGTTAACGGAAATTTCTAATCTGCCAATCACAAGACAGCACCTCAATGCATTTAGGCATGTAGACATGGTCAAGACGATCTGCTGCAGTTCAAACCGAGCAACAGAATGAGGAGGAAAGGTGATTTAAGTGACTTTGAATGTGGCGTGGTTGCTGGTCTGACGGGCTGGTCGAAGTATTTCAGAAACTGCGGATCTACTGGGATTTTCACGTACAGCTATCTCTAGGGTTTACAGAGAATGGTCCGAAAAAGAGAAAATATCTAGTAAGCGTCAGTTCTGTGGGCGCAAACATCTTTTTGATGCCAGAGGTGAATGGCCAGATTGGTTTGAGCTGATAAAAAGGCAACAGTAACTCAAAAAATACTCGTTATGACCGAGGTATGCAGAAGAGCATCTCTGACACGTCAAACCTTTAGGCAGATGGGCTACAGCAGCAGAAGAACACACCGAGTGCCACTCCTGTCAACTAAAAACAGAAAACTGAGGCTACAATTCACACAGGCTCACCAAAATTGGACAACAGAAGACACGAACAGGAAGACAGGAAAAAACGTTGCCTGGTCTGATGAGTCTAGATTTCTGCTGTGATATTCGGATGGTAGAGAAGAATTTGGCACCCATCCTGCCTGAGGAATTCTTCAGTACCTTGTTGAATCTATGCCACAAGGGATTAAGGCTGTTCTAAAGGCAAAAGGTGGTCTAACCTGGTACTACTAAGTTGTACTTAATAAAGTGGCTGGTGTGTGTATTCCCAATTCTGACTTTATATCTATATATTCTGACATTTGTCCACAGAATTTGGATCTTTGGATCTCAGTACTTCATTAATTTATTTATCATATTGTAAATTACAAGATTTATTGCAATCCTGGCTCTGTTTCTGTAATTTAGACTTTTTGCCCACTCTAAAGGCTGTCTACATCTCTATTTTTTTTATAGAATGCAAGATAAAAACTTTGTGATACTGTGAAATGAAAGGAGAATTCAGAGATTATATCCAATAATTCTGAATTAAACTTTTGCAATTCTGACTTCAATCAGCACTCAAAAAGCAAACAAACAAAAAACAGATTATTGCATTGTTGACCCTTGTTAATTTTTAAAACCTTAGATCAAAACTTAATTTTTACACCTCAGAATTTCAATTACTTCTTTCAAATCCACTGGGGAAAAAATAACCTTCAAGTTATTGTCAAAAATATCCAATTTTGCAATCTCATTTGGCATCCTTTGAAAGAATTATATATAAATGACTTTTTGTAATGACATTGAGAGCAGACAGACGGCCTCACAGGAGCGTTTTAGACTTCCCACACCTAGAGTTGTCTCTCTGAGCAAATATCAGTGCAGTGAAGTCTGTGTCAGCGAGGAGGACGTCACTGCTTTTATCCTTCAAAGCTCCAGTGGCTTCATTGTATCACAAACTGCTTTGAATCTTTAATAGCCTCATTAACTTGACCTCAAAGAGCTCAACGAGTAAAGCTACAGCAAGCCATGTGTGTTTTTTCATAACGTTTTTGCTGAAGAACTCACGGTGAATATGAATACCTTTGTGCTTAACACCGGAGGTCGGAAGTGGTAAAGGACGTGGTAGAAAACTTGGAAAATATGTGTATGGGTTGTTGACATAAAACACAGCATGAAAGGTGATGGTATCCTGCGGTGTGAGATTGTTACACACTCCAACTGTTATAATAGCTTGTTTTTATTCTGTCGTAATTATTATTCACGGTGCCTCTGTGAGCTTGTGTTAATAGAGAGACTGCATGGAATATTTCTGAAAATATATTTCACAATTTAACCTGAAATAATAGAGGGGGGAAATGGTGGAAACGTGCTTTTGGTTATGTATGGATTTAAACTAAACCCTTGTTATTGATTAATATGTCCATGGATATATTATGTGTCATATTATGTATCAAGTAATAATAAGATGTGCTTGCTTGGTTTTAATTGCATACACAATCCACATTGTAAAAGCGCTATACAAATAAAGGTGAATTGAATTGAATATTTAGGTCTCAAAATGCCACACAAACGTAATAGATATGTGCCATTGTTTTAGAATGAAACCAAGAGTGTCACATTGCCCCAGTGTAAATATTGCTTCATGTAAATTAGTAAGGAAGAAATAGTAATACTTTGTAATTGGTATTTTATAAACAGTATTTCATTTACATTGCTAGCTTTAATCTGCCCGTAAAATATAAAAAAAGCAAAGCAGACTCATTCTTTCTTCAAAATGAATCAGTGTTTTGAACGAGGCAGTTGAATAATATTGTACATAATGAATAATATAATATAACAACTTTCAATAAGTTCAAATTATGATTTGCAGATTCACAGAGGCTGCATTCAGGTTTGCGTATAAGAATGTAAAAAAAGATTCAACAGCAAGCAAGACTACTCTGATGATCTGTCAAGTGAAGATTCTGAAGTGAGTATAATGAATACTTTAGTATGCCATAATTCAATTCAATTCAATTCAATTTACCTTTATTTCTATAGCGCTTTTACAATGTAGATTGTGTCAAAGCAGCTTCACATAGAAGGTTATAGTAAATTGAGCTCTACAGATCCCAAACCATGCAAGCCAGTGGCAACAGCGGCAAGGAAAAATCTTAACCAATTGGCGAAAGTGAAGAATTTAAAAAACCTCGAGAGAAACTCTCCTATGGCCAAACGTCTTGTGCAGAGCTGCAGTCTAGGCTACGGATAAGGTCACAGATTATTTGTTATAAATGGCAGTGTAATAACTCTTAATTTCAATAACATTTACATTATACTCATACTACAGTACAGTGTATAGAACATACTTTTTAATGGTTGCAAAATGTCAACAGATGTCCCGTTTTACCATGGACAGCCCTGTATGTCATCTCTATTTTTAATGTCCAAATTATTCTTTTTTTAAATGTATTATATATTTCATTTTCTTTAAAAAAAGCTGGGCACTAGTAGCAGCCTAGTCTTCTGTCTTGTGAAGTAACAATCTAAGGTAAAACGATAAATTTTCATTTGAAGAATAATTTTACATATTATTTTGAAATTCTCCACAGCCTCTTGCAGGCTTGATAAAGGCTTGCCTTCCAAAAAATAAAATGTGTTGTGATTGGTAAAATTTGTTGTAATATGTAAAAATTCACAAGCATGAACACTCAAAAAAAAAAAAAAAAAAAGATTTTTGCTACTTCTATAAATGATTTATTTAGGATGAGCTGAATCAACACAATTCTTGTGTTTTTTGGGACAACTTAGTTGTTTCATGTTCAATCCACTTAATTTGTGAAAAACAATTAAGTTAACTTAATCGATTTGTGTTGGCACAGCATGAAAGAATTGTGTGGAACCCAGCATTTTTTTTACAGTGAACACAGTCAGTTAAAGAAGTGTGCATATGAAAACTTTACCATAATTTCAAGCCATGGTGATAAAAGACAAATCTGTTCAATGTATTTTGTCATTTCCATGTTGTGAATTTCAAACTGAGCATCCAATATACAAAAAAAGAAAATGCATTTGCTGTTTGTTCAAACTATAAAATAAGCTGAAACAACACAATTCTTGAGTTTTTTTTTTGGCCAACTTAATTATTTTATGTTTAATCCACTAAGTTAATTTAATTATTTCATGTTGTCCCAACATATGTTTTGCAGTTTATGTAATCTCATGAAAATGTATGACTTTTTGATTTAGTGGAAAATTTGTATTCATGTGTATAATCTTATTCATACATTTTAGTACAATTTGCTTCCCCCCCATTGAGAGGTAGGTTTAGAGGTTTGGGAGAACACCTCCCTTTTACTATTGTGTGCTTTCATGTGCATGAAATCGTATGAATCTGTACAAATTAGCCACTTTTCGGACAATAAGTAAAACAACTTACAGTAGGCTCATTTTAAAAGTGTAGCCTTATATACGTTTCTGGAGGTCGCGAATTATAGCCAGAGTTACGTACTGTTGCATTTCATCGTTAAAAAGAACTCTATGGGGCGGTATGATGCCGTTCCTTTTCTCGCTTACCAGCTGACCGCTTACCTGCATGTGGACGGCTTTTCCGATGTTACTAGTTTGTCCAGCAGCTCAACGCGTACGACGGCGGACTTGAGATGCTGAGTTGACCGCAACGATGGGGTTCGAGTAAAATAAACAAGTAAATAACAGGGTGAGAATATGGTAAAATCTGAAAATGTGGTGAAAATCAGGAGGCTTTTCTTTTTCTGGATTGCTTTTCGAAACACAGCGGTTGGGTTTAAGGAAGGGGTGGGCGGGTCAATAGGTGCTTTTTTTAAATGCAATCAGTTGGGTTTAGGGAGAAGGGTGGCGGGATTGGTCGTTTGGTCAGTCAGTCAGTTAGTCAACAGCGGCCTCTGGTGAATTTACATGAGGACAGCAGGCGCGAATGGCACTCGCAAAAGAAATTTGAGATCTGAAAAAGCATACACAGCGGCCTCTGGTGGATTTGTGAAAACAATAACTGCAAAGAAAACGTAGCTCCTGGGACGTATTTTGCTCTCTCCAGAAATGTATAGGGGTACATAATTAGAATGAGCCTGGGTTGCGTCAAAGAGTTCAGTTTGCTCATGAGATTGGGTTGGAGCATTATGATGGGGAAATGTGATTAAGTAACTTTGAATTACACAGATAAAAATTATTTCTGCAAAATTGTTGCAGACAATTTATATAGATTGAATTTAAACAAACAAACTGAATTTATCAATGTTCAACCTAATTTGTTTGTTTAAATTCTACCCAAATAATTAGTTTACAACCACTTTACTTTAAAAAAAAAAAGATTAAATCATCTTTGAATATTTTTTTTTCCAGTGTAGATCAGCTCATTTCTTTTCTATTGATGTTTCTTTAAAAGGTAATACCACAACTATTACTCTTTTCTAAAACACAAAGAAATTTCCCATTTGGCGCAAACCACGAATAAAAGCCCTCTTCAGCAAAAGCCAGGAGAAAATACTGATATTTGCGTATGATTTGTGCGTTTTCATTTCCGAGCTCTGATATTCTGGAGTCAACTGTTTGAAATTCCACTAAAGCTGCTCTGAAGGTGAGGGCTAGAGTTCATCCTCTGCTGTCCCATGCGGAGGACTGTAAATGCAGTGATCTGTATTCACTCAGCCTGGAGTTACAGGCTCTTTTCTGCATGCCGACAGCAACTCCCAGCCTCTTATGTTCCCTGCTTAAAATGCTGGAGTTACATATTCAGAGCGAGTGTGTGCTGTGGCCCTCAGCTGCTCCGAGCAGAGACGACTATTTCTGAATGTAAACGACAGGTAAATGTCCCAGCGGGTGTCAGAAATGTTCACAGTGTCCTTCAGCGAGGACTGTCAGCCTGTATATTTTTCCCGAATCGCACAGAATGGTCTTAATAGGTCTTGTAGCATTTAATGAGGTTATATTTGAACAAGGGGGAAATAAATTTGATTCAGAATATTTAAATGTCATGGTATTTTATATGTGCATGCACCAGCATATTTCAATCAGGCTTCATTAACTTCAGTAATAAATCCACAACTTTTGTATGTATCGCTGCGGCCAAAGTTATGGTCTATTAGTTTTTCATTAAACATGTAAATTTTCAGAACACTTCAGTTAAGCCTTGATGACTCAATTTGTCAAAATATTACCGAAGCTCAAAAATAATAATAAAAACAGCATCTTTAAGCAATCAACAGAACGCTGGACAGGAATATGTAAACAGGGCTGTTCCTCTGCATCTTCTCACTCCGAATATTCACGTTTAAAGGGATAGTTTGTGCAAAAATGAAAGTTTGCTGTTGATTTTCTCACCTTCAGGCCATCAGGGATAAAGGTGAACATTAAATTAGAACATTAGTGAAGCTTATCAGCTGAGAATGTTGTATGAAAAAAATACAGGCTAAACAATATGACCCATTACTTCTGATGATGCATTGAAGAACATTGTTACAACCATATCACATTTGCTTGATAAGACTTTAGTGTTTCATCAGGAGCTGTGGGCTGTGTTGGGTAAAGTTACATTTAAGTGAAGTTTATTTATAAATTAATTTCGAGAGGATCATGTGCTTATGATTGTCCACAGCTGGTCCCGCATTCGCTAACACATGATTCACCAATCAGACGATTTAAACTCACAATAAATAACCAGAGTTTATCTCAGAATCTTCGTCTTTAGGAATCCCCCCCTTCTTTCTTGGACGACACGGCGGCCCGCTGACTAACACTGTTGCCTCACAGGAAGAATTTCACTGGTTAAAGTCCCTACTGAACCAGCCGACATTTCAGTGTGGAGTTTGCTTGTTCTCGTCCCATGCTTGCGTGGGTTTACACCAGGTTCTCCTGTTTCCTCCCACAGTCCAAAAAACTCACAACCTAAGTAAATTGAATAGTTTAGTCAAGCTCTGTAACTGTACACTAAATCTATCTTCAGCCATTCCTATATCTGTCATTAGCCAAAAATAAGTCAGGGGAGTTCATCGAGATCTACCTGAGCTCAAATCCCCTCTCGCCCTGCTAACAGGAGGGAGCCCAGGGCTCGAGGATCTTTTAAGCTCAGGGCTCTCTCCCGGCACATCATGCCAAACAAGCTTATTAACAATTATCAGCTAAGTGTGAATTCTTGAAAAGTGATATATTACAATCTTAAGGCTATCTTAATCTTATCTTAATTTATTAAGCAAAAATAACAGCACACCCTAAGTCACTTTTTTAAGTGGCTTAAGATTGTTAAAAGTACCTTTACCCAACTTTGGCCATTGGTATTAATTTTGTTTTGCCTGTATATGTTTTTGACTCTTTACGTGCAGGTAGGTTTAGACTTGCAGGTCACTTTATATTAGGTGGCCATAACTAATATGTACTTAGACCGAAATTAATAATTTATTACTATGTACTTATTTTGTAAATACATCTCATCGTACTTATGATTGGTTAAATACCTGCATTTAATTACATCTGTAATTCAATTTGTAATTACACTGTTGACCATGCCTTACATCTCAACCCACCCTTAAACCTACCCATCCCACCAAACCTGTCCTCGATCCTTGATTTCACATCAAGTGTTATGCAATTATGAACAGAGTATGTACATTGCGGCTGATTCAAATGTTATCCTTCGAATGTGAGTCTACTGTTATAATCCATCTACATTGTTAATCAGCTATAGATCACATACAGCTGCAGCCGGAAGTTCAGGAGAATTATTTATATTATTTATTAAATGTCCCATTAATTGTAATTAACATCTACCCCAACCCTAAACCTAACCATTAAAGTAATGTAAAAACAGATCTGGATCTGGAGTCATCTCTATTAGTATAGCTAATTACCGGTAACCATGTGGATGGATGATAACAGCCTTCCTATCAGCCTCCTATCAGCTGATAACCACTGATAACGCCCAATCAATCGAGTGATAACATTTACATGATTCACATGCACATTGTATTTATTTTTTGATGAAAATGCATAGTAGTTAAGGCCACCTGACATAAAACAGGACTTTCTTGCATTTTATGAATAACTGATAACAGCCAAACAGAAGCTGCGTCCGAAACCGCCTACTACTCAGTAGGTACTGCATTTGAATTTAAACGTACTGCTCGGCCGTTAGAAAAGTATGTTCTATACAGTATGAATGTTAGAAGTATGAATGGAATTCGGATGTACTACATCCGCCATTTTATCATGGTCACGTGACCTACCTGCGTCAGTTGCGTCGCTTCATTCCCATTCATGAATTATCTCGCGGGGCATCATGGGATAGCGCAGCATGCATGGGATGCGCACTTTAGAATCTCGCCGGAATTAGTAAGTCATCTGGGTACTTCTCGCATAATGATTTTCGAATTCTATGAATTCAGACATACTACTCGGCACACATACTGTTTTTAGCGTACTGTATAGTATGGAAGTATGCGGTTTCGGACGCAGCCATATTCTTTAATGCTCTACAGAAGGAAAAAAATCACCTATATAATGTCCCAAGGCAAATTAACATCAAAATTTCATTTTGGGGTGAATTATCCCTTTGAAAGATTGTTTATTGCTAATTAAACATAGTTTATGGTAATTCTCACCTCTTTTGAATTGATTTTATTCATGTAAAACATTTCTTTCATTTACTATTTTTTACAACTTTCCAGAAATCATGCTCAAAGACTTTTTTGGTTTTAGTGTCACACCATAAATCATTCAGAACCCGCTCAGTCATATATAATGTTCCAGAAACATCTCCAGACCAGGCGAACAGGATCAGTCATTCCTCTGCATTTTGTGTCTGTAATAATGTTGCTTGAAGAGGATCACTCCCTTTCTGAAAATCCTCATGAACAGGCAGTCAGTTTCACTAGTAATGTTCTTCCGGAGACATAGTAACATCCAAGAGTATTACAGATAATTTCAGGCAAGGTAAAGCTGGTTTGAGTGCACTCCACACAAAGGGATACGAGTTTAATTATCCACTGAGAGGAAACAAATATTTGACAGCTGTCAAACAAAAATAGAAGGAAGAAAGAGCCAGCAGTGTTCGACGCCCACAAAGACTTTCTTAAAGAGTCTGTTGTCCGTGTTACTCAGAGACAGATGGATTTATGAGCCGAGGATTCCATTTCAAGTCTTTAGACACATGGCTGTTGGGTCAGAGTTGGCAAAACCTATTTCAGCTTGTCCTCTTGGATGTTTCCCTGAAAAGAACAGTAAAGATGGATGAGAAATAAGCACATAATCTGACAACGATTATAGCAACAACATCAGACATTATTTGTTATGTGACTGGAATTATGAGAATATTTTATTCGTTCACAAATTCGCTATAGTGCAGTTGCCTTTGAAATCCATGATTTGTTTGTTTTCTTTCATTTTATGTCTTCACTGAATCACCAAGTCAAACAGGCAAACAGAAGGAATGAAATCAAAAACCTTCATTCAAAGTTCCTCCATTTTGAGCTTTGCAGTGATTCTACCTCTGCTACAAGGATGTGTAAGGATGAGTATTCTGGAAAATATAATATAGGGGAAAAAATCAATAGTGTTTTTTTTATTATTATTATTAATCCCACCAGGAGGTGCTTTACCATCCAAGTGGTATTTAACATCCTTATAGCTACCTCTATACAGATACTCTATATGGATACTCTGTATCTTTCTACTTGCTACTTGTATTTAAGGCGACAGTTCACCAAAAAGGAAAATCTAGTAATGTACTCACCCTCATCTTGAATGGCCTGTTCATAGATTAATTCATCCAAAAATGAAAATGACTCACCTTTCTCATTAATTACTTAGGAACACAAATTACGATATTTTAGCTGAACTCAAATAGCTCCCTCATCCTCCATTATTGTAAGGGGAGGGGGCCCTTGATTGGCTGATGAATTAATTTGGGCCTGTTTGCGTTATGCTTTCGCATGTCGATAATTTAAAGTATTCCTTTCAGCTCGCTGCTGTTCAAAAACAGTGACACTGCTAAACTATGGCTCGAAGTGGCAGTAGCTCAATCAGAGTTTTAGATAGCCTTATTTAGTCCCTATGTAAACAGATGTCCTATTTTTCCCCAGGAAAGTCCCTTATTTCCCAGGACAGTTCCTTATTTCAGATTTACCTCGAGAACGGTCCAGTCAAAGGTAGGCTAACCAAGCACATCAAACTTCAAACAGTAAAATTCAAACAATATCCGATAATAACATGCAGTAAGAGAGCCCAGAATAGGCGGAATCATGCAGAATGGACTCATACAGTAACTGAAGCACTGTCTCTGCTGCCGCCTCATGCCCGCACAAGACAGTGTGTGACCAAATCAACTAGCCTATATAGAGTCAACTAGCCCACATAGAGTTATCAAAATGTCCATCGCTGTGGAGTATCTACTTCAAGAAAATACATGCTTTAAGCCTAACTGAACCAGTTAGAAAGCAAACCTATAAATGAATGAATTTCCCTTTTATAGAAACAACAGCAATGAAATATTGGCGCTGACTTTCATCAGACAGTATATCTGAGGGAAAAAAACAAAAACATATAACACATACAAATATATATATATATATATACATATATATATATATATATATATACATACATGCCCAAAGTGACTCATTTTTTATAAAATGTTAAAATATTGGTGTCAGTGATGCAGCAAGTCCAGAAACTGTTGTGTACACCAGTATTTAATATGAAATTCCCTTTAATGTTTGAAATGACCAAAATGTGGTACAAATGAATATTCAATTTAAATGAGTAGCGGCTTGGACCTGGAAACAGTATTTCATACATCATGACTTAACAAGCTGACAGTCATAAATCCAGAAAATGAAACAAAAATATTGTCAATAAATTCCATGTGACTTTAGTCATATCTTTTCTTCCTCAGTTCATGGTGCAGTTTAGTATGATGTATTGTAGTTCTCTGTAATAAACACAGACCCTGACCGCAGATGGAAGACAGTAGCAATCAAAGTTGATTTTGCAAGTTTTTGGGAACACAAAAGTGTTCTGGAAGGTTCAATTATGTATGATTACAGTTAAACCACTGAAGTCACATGACCTTTTCTAGACTTTAAACTTTTTGGTACCTTAGCTGTCTATGGAGGGTCAGAGAGCTTTTTTATTCCACCAGAAATATCGTCATTTGTGTTCTGAAGATAAATAAAGGTATCAGGAATTTGAAATGACGTGAAGGTGAGTAATTAATAACAGATTTTGCAAATACTTTATTTTGATGGTCCATTTGAGTATTAGACTGTCTGCTTAATATCTGTTGATCCTGACATTCAACAGACATTTAACTCACTATAAGAAACTTTGCAAGTACATCAATTTACACTAACCCTACCCCTAACCCCAACTTAACAGTCTACTTATAATCTAATTAGTAGGCATGTATATGCAATGTAACTTATATTCAACAAACAGACCTTCAAAATAAAGTGTGACCCAGATTTTTGGTTTTTGGTTGAACTAATACTTTGAGTTTTGGAGCGTAAATTAACAGCAAAATTTAATTCACGTTGAACTATTCCTCTGGAAATAAATTATTGGTATTCAGTGAGACAATTTCCGACCAAATTTCTGCTGTGTTCATAAATATTGAATTTGGTGTGAGCTTCAACAGTGTGTTTTTCTTGCATTTTTATATTTCTATTCATTGTCCAGCACTCCCACCTGCAGCCATTCAGGTGAAGGAGGCTTGTTTACTTTACTTCACTTCTTCACTAATAAATTATTCCAGTAAATTAGGCACAAACATATGTGTTGTCAATGTGTAAGTTACACAAGGAAGTCTCACCCTGGTGGTTTTGATCTTGTTTCCGGAGTAGCACATCCAGCCGGAGTTGTCTGGTAGAGTCTTACACTCTTCTCCCTCCAGACACGGCTCCATCTCACACCACCACTTCCCAATCACGATGGAGGCTGCAAGCAGATCATTATCAGGTTAGACTCGCTCTCACATCCGGCTCAAAACAGGGTGGAGTTTCGTCATCCACCGACCACCGGGGTTATCTATCTATCTGTTAAAATATGTTAGCAATATGATAAAAGTAAAAATGCAGGCAATTTGATAAAATCCTGCTAAAACATGTTGAGCTAAACAATTTAGATATAAAAATGACAAAACAACTAATTTTATTCATTAATTTTCTTTTCGGCTTAGTCCCTTTATTAATCTGGGGTCGCTACAGCCGCTAACTTATCCAGCATATGTTTTATGCAGCGGATGCCCTTCCAGCTGCAACCAATCTCTGGGAAACATCCATACACACTCATTCACACTCATACACTACGGACAATTTAGCCTACCCAATTCACCTATACCACATGTCTTTGGACTTGTGGGGGAAACGGGAGCACCTGGAGGAAACCCACGCATCCACGGGGAGAACATGCAAACTCCACACAGAAATGCCAACTGACCCGGCTGGGGCTCGAACCAGCGACCTTCTTGCTGTGAGGCAAACGTGCTACCTAATTAGTTAATTATAAATCTGAATTAAGAAAATATTTTTCAATATGTCAAGTAGTATAAAGTATAATATTATAGCATGAAACTAAATTAAATTGTTGACTAACTCTTGATCATCGGACAAACAAATTTAAGCATTTAGGCTTTGAGCGATTAAAGTACAGTCTAAATTCAGTTATTCAGTTCAATATATTTCAATTTAATGATAAAAACTATGAAAAAATTGCTTTGTTACACCTTTATCACTCCAAACTTTATTTCGAACTCGATCTTTTAAGTATCGTAACTCTTTTTTTCTTTTTGTTTTTGATAAATGTTTGTGTTTTGTTTGTCATTTGGTCCATTTTAAAATTACAAACAAAAATAAACAAAAATCACAATATATGTGTTATATTTCATGTTTACATGTTAAACATTTAAATGTTTCAATTTATAGTCAATTTTTAAACAAAACACTGTACATATAATTCAAAAAAATTACATTTATGAATTTTGTAAATTACACAGTATTTAACTGTAATATGAACTGTATTTTGCTGTGAGACAGTTAAGCAGTATGCTGCTGTATTTAACAGTTGCATAGTGAAAATCACTGTATATTTTACAGTAAAGATATATAATACTGTAAATACATGGCGCAAGATAAATGGCGCTGTGAATGCTGTAATTGATTTACAGTAAATAACTGCCGAACTGCTGCCAGTAAGTTACTGTAGATTTTACAGGAACTTCGTGCCAGTGTACTTCTTCAATAATGTTTGACACATGTTATTTTGTTTTATAATCAACACATTTTCTTAAATAACTATTTACTTATTTTATTTATTTATTTATTTATTTTTACATTTACAGCTAACATGTTTAATTGAGTAAAGGTTTTAATGAATGTTTGAATTTTCAAAATGCTATTTAATGTAATGATCTGTGATCTATATAGGTTTTTTAATTAGACAAAACATATAATTTGAGGTTATTGTATTGTATTATACATTTCATTAATTCATTCATTTCCTTTTCGGCTTAGTCCTTTTATTAATTTGGGATCACCACAGTGGAAAGAACTGCCAAACTATCCAGCATTTCTTTTACGCAGCGGATGCCTTTCCAGCTGCAACCCATCACTGGGAAGCATCCATACACACTCATTCACACACATACACTGTACACTACGGACAATTTAGCTTATCCAATTCACCTATACCACATGTCTTTGGACTTCTGGGGGAAATTGGAGCACCTGGAGGAAACCCATGCGACCACAGGAGAGAATTTATAAACTCCGCACAGAAATGCCAACTGACCAACTGAGGCTCTAACCAGTGACCTCTGTGAGACGATCATGATACCCACTGCACCACCATGACGCCCTTTTATACATTTACAATTGTTTATTTAGCAGATGCTTTTTTTTCCAAAGCGACTTACAACTGAGGATAGAAGCACTTCAAATCACCAGGCAGAAGCAATATACAATATAGATGCAATGATAAATCTAAGCTAGTTAAGCAGTTTTATTTGCAGACACAAACATACACACATAAATACACAAATACATAAATACACACACATTGACAGACTACAAATGGGTTGTCAAGCCCATTAATCTGCTTGAAGTACACTCAGAATTGCACATTGTTTCCACAGAATTGTGGAGTGTTTATAAGAAAGTGTCTGGTGCATATGAAGAGGAAATACTGTGCTGTATTGGATTATATTGTATAGTTAGTGTACAATTCCTCATGTTGCTGTGTAAACATGTCAAAGTCCCACTAATGTTTCCGTTAATAACAAACATTTGCACCCATGTTTATCACAGTGAGTCATTTATTTATTGTACTTTATCAAGGGGGGAGGTTGGATCCTCTCAGGAAAGCTTTTTTCTCCCTTTTAAAATTGTTATAAACTTGCCACGTCACCTTTGTCTTGTTCTTTGGGCCTTTAAGGTACAATTTCCTGTAAAGCTGCTCTGAAAAACAGCATGTAGTCAAAAGCACTATACAAATAAAACTGAGTCAACTCTAATGTGTCTGAATAGCCTCAGTGGATGTGTGCGGTCAGTAGGAGCACAGAGTGCCATTTTATGAAAAGTATTATATTCTCAAATGAAATCCCATGCCAATTCATTTACCTCAATTGCTTCACCTTGCAGTCTTAGAGAATCCTGTGAAAAATGACATTGTTCACATTCTAAGTGTATAATGAAGGTCAATTTTCTGCCCTTACAAAAAGGTTTTACGTAATTTCTGCGGCATTAGAGAAAATCATCCATGTAAAACTATCAATTTGTCCCACTTTTTATGAAATGTATGAGAAAGAATAGAGACCATTAAGGAATCGGGCACTCAGAACATCTTATCTTTGCATCATATGAACCTTTTACAATATGATACATTAATGCATTACGGTAATGCTATCACAGTGAACATCAAACATTTAGGATCTTTATAAGGCACTTAAATGTTATTAATATTCTGACAACTACTTGACAAGTTTGCGACTTACTCGGTAGCGGCGCTGAACTGAAGTCACATTCATCAATATTATAAAACGTAAAAGCACTCAAGCCGTAGTTGTCTCTTTGTGAATAGGCCTTTAAAAATTGATCCGCCGGTGCTCAACACTTTCCTCCATGGATACTTTAAAAGGGTGAACCACTGTTCAAACATCATAGGCTGCTGTGCTCATATCTACAATAGACACAGCACTTGCTGAGGCTAATTCTACACTTTTTTGACAGTTTGTTATGTAAGGCCACACTGCAAAAAAAGTAAATTTTGTATAATTTATTTAGAAATCATTTTAATATTGTTCTCTATTGTAAGTTCTAGTTGTAAACCTGTTTTATTCAGGGTAAAAGCAAAAAAAAAATATTTTCTTAAACATCACAGAACACATAACTGCAGAAATTATTGGAGATTGTATTCATTTTCTGCTCTGCAAGTTTTTTTTTATTAGCACATCTTAATCCAAAAAAAATAATAATAATTGCCCAATTGTACAAAAAGCACAAACACACTATAACACACAAACTTCTTTTTTAATAAAGAAGTACTTAAAAACACTTTAAAATATTTTAAACACATTAAAAGCACATTAAGTGCAAGTAAAGTTTCTACTTTATATGCAGTGCAGATAATATTCAGTTACATTACAATTAGTTCCAATTAGTATTCAGATGCTGATCAAAATAAGAGAAAGTCAACATAAATTAAGAGCAATGTAAATGTTTTTTAAAAAGTAAAGGCTAGAAATAATATTTAATATTTTATACAAACTTTTTCAAATTTTAATTTATTTTTATAAATATAAGAGACTAAATAGTTATATGACATGACAAGGTATATAAAAATTAGTAAGTCAGGATATTGAAGTAATTATTAAAATTCTATGTAATTTTGTTTAATGTGCATAAACACATTTAGCAGAATGTCTTTTTTTGGTAACTATAATTTATTTATTATTTGAGAACTAAAATTAAATTAACTAAATAAAAAAAATGTCCTATTGTTTGTAGTAACATTTGTGAATTTAATAAAAAAGAATGAAATAATGTTATGTATATAATGTATATAAAAATATATTTGTGTAAAAAAGAAATGTTGCTGTATTATAGGAGGATAAGTGATAGTGTTAGGCCATTACAAGTCTTACAAATGAGTAACCACATGGTGGTTTGAAGCATGCGGTTAAGTATAAAAAATAATAATCATTACATTAAATGAATATTTTGGATCCACTGTGATCCTGTGATTCTTTTAAAATGCCATCAAATTATTTTTGCTGTAAATAAATTATTTAGGAAAAATGTGAACTAGTCTACCTACATGTTTACTTATCATTAATTCCCAGCAACTTTGCATGAGATTTAGAAGGGAGATATAATGTAAACCCAACAACATTTGTTTTCAGCAGATGTTCTTTTAAAAAAAGAATTGTTTTATGTTGAACAAATGTTCCTTTTCTTTTGGAAAGACAACATGTGATTGATTAATTAAATGACAATCTAAAATATAATATATGATTATATGAATATATGATTAATTTGATATAACAAATTAGAGCACGTATTGTTCATTAAATTTGTGTAAGTGTATGTCTTTTCAGCACTAGGTTGAAATAAAAAATAAATAAAGTCCATGAAAAACATAACCTCGGGCAAGAGCTCTGTGTTTTGATAAAAATTCACTTAAGTCTTTTCCTCCAAAAAGTAAACAAAGCACCTCATACATAACACGTAGTCTTCAATGTCGTGTGCTCCTCTGACAGGAAGAGCATTAGCCTTCAGCCTCACATCCAGAAATACCAAGAGGAAAACAAGAACATGGACTCATTTTAATGGCCACCGTCTCCATAAAACTTCAGTAAATGTGTCAGGTTGATTTAGCTAGGAACCAGACATCATAAAATGCAACCGAATTAGCCTACATAACTTAACATTTAAATGCCAAATACTGATCAAATATTATAGCTGCTTCCTTATGATGCTGCTGCAAAGACCATAATAAAATCAAATATTTAAAGACACCGTTCACAAAAAGAGAAGATTTTTTTAAATGTTGGAAAACGGTTAGCTATATATTGGCATGTAAAGTATAGAAAAAATACTCTGGAATTGAGTTGCATCCAGTTTCCAACATTCTTTAAAATATCATTGAAATTAACTGAAGAAAAATGTTGTAAAGGTTTGGAACAAGACGAGGAACCATATGGGAACTTCATTGACTGACTGACTGACTGACTGTCTGTCTGTCTGTCTGTCTGTCTGTCTGTCTGCCTGTCTGTCTGTCTGTCTGTCTGTCTGTCTGTCTGTCTATCTATCTATCTATCTATCTATCTATTTATCCTGTCTGTCTGTCTGTCTGTTTTTATGTCCATCCATCCATCCATCCATCATCCATCCATCCATCCGTCCGTCCGTTTGTCTGTCCGTCCGTCCGTCTGTCTGTTTTTATGTCAATCCATCCATCTATCTATCTATCTATCTATCTATCTATCTATCTATCTATCTATC
>CAIGQQ010039592.1:1793527-1815169 GCA_903798035.1 Danio albolineatus | reverse complement strand
TCTATCTATCTATCTATCTATCTATCTATCTATCTATCTATCTATCTGTCTGTATGTCTGTCTGTCTGTCTGTCTGTCTGTCTGTCTGCCTGCCTGCCTGCCTGCCTGCCTGCCTGCCTGCCTGCCTGCCTGCCTGTCTGTCTGTCTGTCTGTCTGTCAGTTCGTCTGTCCGTCTGTGTGTCCACCCACATACCTCCATCCATCCATCCATCCATCCATCCATACATCTATCTATCACATCCATCACCATTGTCACTTTTTCTCTCTTCCTCACTCATCTCTGGATAAAACACCAAAACGCTGGATGCCAACTGCTGTAAAATTATTAGAAGAAGAAGATGTTCCTCCATCTGTTTATTAGTCAGCCCTGATGAACTTGCCTTGCGTTCCCTTGATCTTCTGAGCTACATCAAGACTGTTTTATTTTCCCTGTTGCTTGCTGCCTTATTGTCTATTTGTTTCCTCCCCTTGTGGAGTTTTCTTCACAGCAAATTTGCCAGTGTACATTTTACACCACAGGTGTTGAATTTAACACTTGTCTGGTGTCTATATGAGTCCCACCAGTCAAGTGTCCAAGTTACACTTTCAAAAGTGTATATAGTTTACACTGCATAGGTGTATACATTCAACACTTTTGAAAATGTAACCTGGACACTTGTGGTGAGACACATATAGACACCAGACAAGTGTTAAATTCAACACCTGTGGTGTAAAATGTACACTGGCAAATTTGCTGTGTACGGTTTCAAATTCACAATTCAGCAAAAAATACTGTCAAATACAATTATATCAGTAATTTTGCTGAACAAAGGGATGTCATCTCTCAAATCTGAACAATTAACATGAGTAGTATGGAAAGGCAACACCAGAAATGCACACTGTTAAACATCACAATTTAACCCACATCAGTTTTAAAAACAGCAAATGTACACTTGGATTTTAACACTATAACACTTTACAGGGGCTTACACCAGAAATTCAACACCTCACAATTTGCTGTGTTTATATGTTTATTCTACTGTTAAAATATTTTATATACCTCATTCTGAGAAGAACCTAAGTTGTCTGTTTTGCTACCTCATTTTTGAGAAGTTGGAGTGTTTTTGTTTGGATCCAACACAGCTGGTTGTCCAACAACACTGGTTCACTCACCAGTCTCCACAACAGAGACCCGGGTTCAAAACCCATCTGTGACAATAATGTAGAAATAAGTCTTTAAAATAGAGAATGTACTGGGAATTTATTACAATATTATTTTAAACTATTAAAAATGTTTATAAAAGTCTCCCCTTTTCCTAACTTTTCAAAGTTAAAAGTTGTTGGAAGAAATATTGAAATAGCTGTCAAAATCATAAATGAAAAAAAAATAGAAACTCAAATCACAAAATATGGAAAACTGTGTAGGCTGTCCTTTCATTTTGATCTTCACAACATCTTGTGTCATGTGATGTTTGCATTAAATTCTCTTGCTATCCCTGGATTTCACCTTTGCCATTTAAAGAAATACAGCCTCAGTCTGCGTTCACTTTGAGTTCACATCTTTATCTCCATATAGAGTGACAGTGAATGGTGACTGAGGCTGTCATTCTGTCTCCTTTTCTTGGAAGAAAGTCAGTCAAACAGGTCTGGGACCACATGCTGATGAGAAAATGATAACACCATCCCTTTGAGCTGTGAATTTAAGTGCTTTAACATTCAACAAATGACACACTTCATCTTTAAGAAAGGACTATGCTAACGAGCCTGACTTGGGGGAAAGGTGGGAGGCTCCTCGGCGAGACGTAGTCAAAGTTAATGTTCTTTGATTATCTCGGGTGCGTTGCGATGCGAGATGTTCTCCCAGAAGTGTTAGTTTACAGCAGCTCGTTTGTCATAAGGACAGAGCATTAATAATGAAAAGCCCCGAGGATCTGAGCTTTTCTAGGGCAGGGACACTGCAAGAGCGACCCTGAACAGAGTTTCTTCAAACATACAGTACCACACCTTTAAAATGAAAAAATTTAAAAAGAGGCACAGTCCTTTTGAGCACCTTGTGGAGATGCGCAGTGTATGATCAATATTACATTTGGGTCAGTTTTGTGTTTTCTAAACAAATGTTATGTTAGTAACTGTTTTTAAGAACTGTTTTATAGAATATTTGTAAGCATTGTTAAGAGATTTAACCACATTTTTACACTTTACGTTGATTTGGACCCAGACACTGAATAGTGGTGATGCGTTCATGAGGCTGTGAATCAGAGGTGATAATGTTATAAGGTTCAGCCTTGTCCACAGATCGATTCTTTTGCTTCATAAGGCCTCAATGTATTGTCAGGAGCCACAGGTATTGATTTTATTTTTGCTTGTTTTATTTTTATTTTTTTATTTTTTTTACCTCAAAAGTATCTGTAGTCATTGACTTTCAGTTTAGGATTTACCAAGGATTGTGGTTTCAGATAAAAATCTTCTTTAATGTGAAGGAAACAAAGTCACCTGAATTTGTAAAAAAAAAAAAATGCTCAATTTCTTCCATTGATTAGTTTTTAAAAGCCACTTTGTTTAGCCTGTTGATATATTTTGAGTTCCAGCTACTAAACTTGCAGTTTATGATTTTCAAATCATCTTTAAATGTTCTGCAGAAGACAAACTTCCTTTAATATTGGATAACTTGTCTGTTATTAAATTATCTCAATTTCTACATTTTATTTTATTTTTTTATTTTTTTAATAAATTTTAGGCAAACTACCACTTTAATACACTGAATTATCTATTTTTTTCTTTAAAATGCAATTACATAAAAACCTGATTTCTCAATAAAAGCGTTTTAAGAATGAGCTAATTTTTGCACTTTCAATCATTAATGACAATTCAGTAGAGTTTAGTTTTGCTTTAAATTATATAAAGTTTTGATATATGCATAATAAATTCAAATAGTAGAATTTAGTTTTTAAAAACGAACATTTACTCACCACCTACCCTCTCTCCGTTGTTCCAAACCTGTTTGAATGTTTGTTTTTCTGTTTTCTGTTTTTTTTTCCATTGACTTCCATAAGAAGGAAAAATATTTACTATATTCAGTTGCTTCCAGTTTCCATCATTCTTCAAAATGCCTTCTACTGAGTCTAAATGAAGAAGGAAAATTGTAAAGGTCTGAAACTAATTATGGGGTGAGTAAATGAATAACATGCAAGTAGTAAGAAGACTAAACTATCACTTAAATACATTAATATAAAAATTTATTAAATTTACTTTAAGTCATAGAATATTAGTTACTTAAGTATATGTTACTGTAAGACAATAATAAGTCTATTAAATATTACATTAATGTAAAAATATTTTAGTAATGTTTAAAAAGCTAAAAAATAATTGAAGCTACTGTGGTAAATGTTACTACTGCAACACTAATCAATTTTTTATTTTATTTAATTTTATTATTATTATTATTATTATTTTGGGTGAAACAATTCTTTTCTTCAAAAAATATCATAATTAAAATAAATCTAAAAATAACAATATCGCAATGAGAAAATTGTATGTTGTTTTTGTACATTCACTCAGCAAGTTTTGATTGCTTTTTATACGTTTTTTTATTAAAGTGACAGCACAGTTGCACTAACCTGTCGGAACACTGCAGGGTTTCACTAAAATAGTTCTCAGCCACTGAGCATCTGTTACATGTCATGCAACACAACACAATGAAGCTACAGGCAATTAAAGGGATAGTTCACCCAAAAATCATTTTCTCACCCTCCACTTGTTCCAATTCAGTTTTGTTTTTTTTAGTTTTGTCGAACACAAAAGAAGACATACTGAATAATAATGGTAATAATAATAATAAAAACCGATAACCCTTAACATCCGTAGTAAGACATAGTCAATGGTTACCGCTTTCCAACATTATTCAATTTGTCTTATGATCCCGTGTTCAACAGAACAACAAAGGAAGAAGCTCAAACTGATTTAGAAATGATGACAGAACTGTAATTTCGAGATGAATTAAGACAGTTAGTTTTTGTAGGATCGTATGTCTCTTCACCTACCGTCAACACAGGAGGGTTTGTTCCTGGTGGTTCCTGCCACTTTCCCAGGTAAACAGGAGCACTTCACTGTCTGAGATCGCTCTTCAATCTTGTTTTTGTTACAGCACCTGTGCGCCGCGATCACCTCACATGTCCCTCCTTCTGTCGAAAGACAAAGCCATTAGGAAACAGAGGAAAAACTCCTGACTCGCCTGCTGGATCTACATTTACAATCATTATCTCATGCATGTCATCTTTCATGGTCCGCTTATATTGGCTCATAATTCATCATGCATTTCAATGTAGACACGACAGACACTCCTTAGGGAAGATGAAGTGCTGCTTTAGAAACAGAAAGAAGAAGGAGTGAGATGAGCGATGATACACTGAATTTGCACGATACAGTATATACCACATTTTTGATCAAAGATTTATTTTCTATTTTCTATTTTTATTATTTTATATTATTATTTTATTATTCTTATAATTTCATATGCATTTTACATTCTATTAATTTTTTTCTTGTATGAATTACTTTTATTTTCCCAGATATGGGTTGCGGCTGGAAGGGCATCCGCTGCATAAAACAAACGCTGAATAAGTTGGCGGATCCTTCCCCTGGGGCGACCCCAGATTAATAAAGGTACTAAGCCGACAAGAAAATGAATGAATGAATTACTTTTATTTTTAATATTAATTTTTTTTCTTATTTTTGGGCGGATTTTATGTTTTCTTTCCACTCTGCTCTTTTGATTATTAACTTTTCTTTTGTTCCTTTTTGAAATATCGCTGTTTGTACAATTTTTCTCATTCTTTATTTGTTCACCCCTATAATCTTCATTTAAATAATATTGTTTTTGTTTTTTTGTATTTATTGCTTGGTTCCCTCTTTTGTTTTCTCCTGTTAAAAATATTTCTCCATAGCTGCACAAAGAAATCAATTTAGTCTACAGTAAATTATTAGTATCTTTCTTTTTATGTTTTTATATTATATGTTTATATTTACCTTCTATTTTGTACCTTATTGTACTCCTATTGTGCTTTTTTCTCCTTCATTTCTCTCTATTTATTTCCTTTATTGTTTATTGTAAATTCTTAGAATTATCTATTTTTTTCCTGTCTTTTCTTTTCTTTTTACTTCCTTTTATGTTCCTGTTGAAATATTACTGTATTCACTTATTTATTTTTCCCTTCATTCATTTCATTGCTTGTCTCTTTTTTATTTTCTTGTTTCTCCAGTAGTTGTCCTATATTCATATTTATTTTATATTCCCATAATTTTCTCTTTTATGCCCCTGTTCAAATCAAATTTAGTTTTATTTGCTTAATTTTGTTCAGATGTCCTTCAGGTCTTATATTTCTTTACTTAAACAACATAATTTTTTTCTTTTTCTTTTTATGCATTTTTAGTCCCCTTCTTTTACATTTTCTGTATGTATTTCTTTATTTATATCTCCTTATTTATTCTTTTGCATTATCTGTAGTAAACTATTGGTCATGCCAAAAAACTTTGCAAACTGTAAGCGAAGAGAAAAAGGTGCTCTAAGAGATCATGACTAAAAGAAAAACGCAGAGGTCCAGGAGGCAGCTGCAATTTCTCTAAGAGCACTTTAACAATGAGTGATCTGAAATGAACCCAAGTCCTTTAATAGACCTGTATTCCTGTAAATAGTCACAGTGAAATATTACCAAACAATCTGGTAATCCAACCTTCAGAGGCAGAATTCTCATTTAAAGACTGGAAATTTCAAGTTCATGAACAGATTGCAGCTATTCTTCATTTAATACTGAACACCTTTTACAAAGCTCTGTAAATTCAAGGTTGCGGAAAGAAACTGTAATTTAGCAAAAGTATTCATTTAATACACTGAACAGTAGCAATAGGATGACTTGCAGCTTATTCAGAACAGGTTTGTGAGAAGAGTGTGACTTTTTTTGACAAAAAACTAAGCTTCTGCATTATTACAGTGCTTAAAACTTAATGAGATTAAAACAAAACCAAGAAAACAACTTCATTTACTTCTAAAACAGTGTAATTTTAGTTTGTTTCACTCACTTCAAATGGAAAATAAAAGCAAAACTGCTTTAATTTCAGTCTGTTTATAGTTCAATACTTGTGTATGAATGGATAAAACACATTTCGTTTAATTTTATTTAAAGGCTAATAAAAACAAACATCAGATTTAAGTGAGGAACACACTGGAATTTATTCAGAAAATAAAATTCGTTATTTGGGAAATGTTTGTTATTTGTCTTGTCTGACACTTCAACAAAGCTTTGTCCGAATTGTGGATGAATCATTTGAATCATTTTTAATCGAGTCATTTAGCTAGTTGAACGGGTTGATCCAGATCAAGGCTGTCTAAATGATTCTTTCACTGATTCGATTAATTCAAATCACTCGACATCCAAGAAAACTACTTCTGCAAACAAAAAACTCGCACTTCGTTCCGTTCCTCGTGCAAAAATTATTTTCAAATTAGCTTAAAAACACCTATTCTCCGGGAAATTATGGAAATTACTCCGTTGCTGTTTACAGAAGAAAGATAATGCGGTGGTGCACGTGGTTAACATGGTGAGTAACCGTTTTCATTTTGAGCGGAACAATTTTTTATCATTAGCAATAACATATCAAGTTGCTAATGAATCTAGCCTGTATTTCCCAAAAGCACTGATTGTAATGTTAAGCCTAAGTAGATCGTAAAAACGATCTGTGACTGATAATGTCACGGCCTGATTCCCAAAAGCATCATAAAGCACATTAGAATTGTTGTAGATTTACTAGTGCTCTGGATTAGCTGATTGATAAAGCTCTACAGGCACGTGCCTCGTAAGAAGACAAGCTGTGAGGACAATCGTCAGATTACACCTGTAACTTTATTCAAGTGCAGTCATATACAGAAATGAGATATAGATCAACTCTATAACTAATATATTTGAACATGTAGACTATAGTTGTAATTTAAGTGGTTAAATACGTAAATATTTTAAATTATACTGTGCATACATGCATATGACATATTTTATACTGTACGTATATTTGGAAAAATTGGAATGCAGAAAACAAAAACAAAACAAAGAAACAAAAATACAGAAATACACATCTAAATTTAGGCCCAATCCCAATTCAATTTTTTTTTAACCCCTTCCCCTTGGTCCTTGAAACGCCTAAGAAATGGGACAGCACTACAGCACCTGCACACGTCATGTCATCGTAATCTCTTACTTTAAGACTGCTGTTGTTATTCCAGTTGCATTATTATTTTTTAATATTTATCTTCAGGAAATCACTGAAGGCATATATCATGTTATCATTCCAATACATTATATAATGTGGCAATAAGATTATAACTGTACTGTGCGTTTACACCATGGCCATTCATCTATGTAAGCACACAAAAACAACATTAACATTATACCAGACACTGTAAAAAGCTCATTCCCAGCCACTAGACTTTTCTGACAGGGTATTCGAGTGTCATCAAGTGGCAGAATGTTGTGGGACTGCTATACACAGGTTATTATTTTAGCATTTTTTTTTAAACCATGTAAAACATGAAGGCATTATTCGGTTTAATGACAAGAAAATACAGCTATGCTGCTGTTGTAGATGATGTATTCTGGGAAATCTTCTTACCCCGTGGTTTTGAGTGTGGTCCTGGAAAATTTTGAAGTGGTAGGGGTATGTAGGGGTATCTAGCCCTTCCCCTTAGCCCTACGCCTTCAAGCTGAAGAGAATTGGGATACCCCTACCTCTTCATGTGAATGCGCAAAAGGGGAAGGGCTACGGGGTAGAATTTGGATTGGTCCTAAATCACTGATAAATTTAAAAATATATTTTTTAAAATAAAATACTTGAAATAATGGGTGAAATAGGAACAAAATAATTTGTTAAAATCTGTAAATGACACGGACATGCACGAAACCCATCCATGTATTGTGCATATTTTTTATAATTATGTTCTTTAACACTAAGTTTTTTTTTAGCCATTTTGTACCTTTAGTCTACAAGTAGGTGCATTATATAGATTTGTCTTGATTGCTAATCAACAAGAGATGATGATTATTGGGTTAAACCTTCTGAATACAGCTCCACATAGTCATTTCAGCAATTTGGAAATGCACCGCGACTTCAAAGTAGCATGTGGAACCAGTTCTTGCACGATCATGTTACATGCGCGAATGGGATACACATGTGGACATTCATAACTTGTAGAAAAAGAGCCAAGATGCATCCTTATTCATTTTTTTTCGGTTTAGTCCCTTTATTAATCTGGGGTCACCACAGCAGAATGAACCGCAAACTTATCCAGCGTATGTTTTACGCAGTGGATACCCTTCCAACTGCAACCCATCACTGGGAAACATCCATACACACTCATTGCAGCTATTGGATTAGCTGATTGATAAAGCCCTACAGGCACGTGCCTCGTAAGAAGACAAGCTGTGAGGACAATCGTCAGATTACACCTGTAACTTTATTCAAGTGCAGTCATATACAGAAATGAGATATAGATCAACTCTATAACTAATATATTTGAACATGTAGACTATAGTTGTGATTTCAGTGGTTAAATACGTAAAAATTTTAAATTATACTGTGCATATACTGTATGCATATGACATATTTTGTACGTATATGTGGAATAATGGGAATGCAGAAAACAAAAAACAAAACAAAGAAACAAAAATACAGAAATACACATCTAAATTTAGGCCCAATCCCAATTCTATTTTTCTTAACCCCTTCCCCTTGGCCCTTGAAACGCCTAAGAAATGGGACAGCACTACAGCACCTGCACACGTCATGTCATCGTAATCTCTTACTTTTATATGAGATCGACGATCACAACTGGTGTTGTTATTCCAGTTGCGTTATTATTTTTGAATATTTATCTTCAGGAAATCACTGAAGGCATATATCATGTTATCATTCCAATACATTATATAATGTGGCAATAAGATCGTAACTGTACTGTGCGTTTACACCATGGCATTCATCTATGTAAGCACACAAAAACAACATTAACATTATACCAGACACTGTAAAAAGCTCATTCCCAGCCACTAGACTTTTCTGACAGGGTATTCGAGTGTCATCAAGTGACAGAATGTTGTGGGACTGCTATACACGAGTTATTATTATGGATTATAGATGATTATTTTAGCATTTTTTATTAAAACTATGTGAAACATGAAGGCATTATTAGGTATAATGACAAGAAAATACAGCCATGCTGCTGTTGTAGATGATGTATTCTGGGAAATCTTCTTACCCCGTGGTTTCGAGTGTGGTCCTGGAAAATTTTGAAGTGGTAGGGGTATGTAGGGGTATCTAGCCCTTCCCCTTAGCCCTACGCCTTCAAGCTGAAGAGAATTGGGATACCCCTACCTCTTTATGTGAATGCGCAAAAGGGGAAGGGCTACGGGGTAGAATTGGGATTGGGCCTAAATCACTGATAAATTTAAAAATATTAAAAAAAAAATAAAATACTTGAAATCATGGGTGAAATAGGAACAAAATAATTTGTTAAAATCTGTAAATGACACGGACATGCACGAAACCCATCCATGTATTGTGCATATTTTTTATAATTATGTTCTTTAACACTAAGTTGTTTTTTTAGCCATTTTGTACCTTTAGTCTACAAGTAGGTGCATTATATAGATTTGTCTTGATTGCTAATCAACAAGAGATGATGTTTATTGGGTAAAACCTTCTGAATACAGCTCCACATAGTCATTTCAGCAATTTGGAAATGCACCGCGACTTCAAAGTAGCATGTGGAACCAGTTCTTGCACGATCATGTTACATGCGCGAATGGGATACACATGTGGACATTCATAACTTGTAGAAAAAGAGCTAAGATGCATCCTTATTCATTTTTTTTCGGTTTAGTCCCTTTATTAATCTGGGGTCACCACAGCAAAATGAACCGCAAACTTATCCAGCGTATGTTTTATGCAGTGGATACCCTTCTATACAACCCATCACTGGGAAACATCCATACACACTCATTCACACACATACACTACTTAGCTTACTCAATTCACCTATAGTGCATGTCTTTGAACTTGTGGGGGAAACCGGAGCACAGAGGAGACCCACATGAACACGGGGAGTACATGCAAACTCCACACAGAAATGCCGACTAACACAGCCGAGGCCAACGAAATGTACTATTGTATAGTTGGTACAATCCTAGACATACAATGATATTGTTACTTTTGAATGAACCCCTTTAAGTTGAAATCTTTTAAAAATGTGTAATTTTCCAGTCCTGTCCTCTTATAGTCCTGAAGTGTCCTAATTATTCTCCAGATCTAGTTTGGAAAATGGCATATTCTCCAGACATGACCATAACAAGAAGGTTTTTCTTTGAGGAGTCAGACAAATACCACTGTAGAAATCAGAAAACAATAAAGCTCCACTGAGATCTGCTGTGGATTGTCGAGTAGGCTTTGTTTGTGCATCTTTAATTATAAAAAATACCCCATTTCCCGAAGGAGCTTCAGTCAAAATTCACAGGGGTTTGTTTTCTTTAATGCCTAGCCTTAATTACATAAGACAGACCCAGTTTCCACTTTGATCTATCAAGAGAGGGGGAAAAAATGTAGAAGCTCTTGACTAAAATATCTTGACTCCTCAATGAGCGTAAACAGAGCAGTGGGTCTCTCATTTGGGGATTTGAAAAGATTGGAGGAAAGGGAAGAGGGAAAAAAAGAAGTTAAATGCACTTTCAAAAATCAATAAAAATGTAAATAGCTTCTCTGTCTCCAGCTTCTTAGGCTCTCATTACGTCTAGATTGAAGTTAGTCAAAGCAGGACGGGAGAGACACAGAAAGAGACGGGAACAGAGCGCTGCCTGTCGATGGTTTTAACTGCACATCAGAATATTTTGGAGTGCTGCTGAATATTTAAGCAGGTGACAGTGGACAGCTCAGATCCATGCAGGGACGTGATTGCTTTTTGTATTCTGTCACTTTGTGCGACTTGCAGAAATTGATTGCTGAACCTCAGGGGCTTAACGTTATCTCGTATAGGCCTCCGTGTGCCTCCTTCCTACTCAACATATCAAACAGAGGGTCAGAGGACTTTTAAAGCTGTGGTAAAGCACTGTCAAGCAGCTTTCATTAACTGGACCTTGTGTGTGTGTGGGTGGGTGTATATACTGTAGACTGAGGTTCAAAGTCCTCAATGCTTTAAAAAAATGTTTTTCAGATTTCACTCTAAATCTGTTTTATTTCAAACTAACTTTGAGTAAAATATGGACAAATGCTGTGTCACAAACGCACACTATGAACTATGCACTTATCCACTATGTACTTATGCACTTACACACTTAACAGCATAGTATATGAACATGGTGTCATCCTAAATTGAACACTAATGTTTTTTTACTAAGCGGAAATTCAAACCTTTTCCTAGATGATGTTTGATAGCTGCCAAATTAGCTAAATACTGTAAATGACCAAACTACCAAATAATACCTGCCACGATGCCATTCCACACTTCTTTTTAACGGTTGAAGAAATGCATCATCTGGGTATTTAAAGGTGATGTATGTATGTTTTTGACTCTTATAAAGCATAAAAACACGATAATATGTTTGCAGATATTTCAGAAACATGCTAAGTGAACATTCTTGTTTATCTGAAAAACATTGATGAAGTCAGATATTCTGCTATAAAAAATGGGTGTTACGTGCTGGAACGCTGTTTCTGTTTTGGTCACTTAACCTGCCCAATGCCAGGTTAGCCAATTATATTTCAGCACCCAGGGTTGCCTTGTTGGTAAACCGTTTTCTCAAAACATGCGTACATGACCGAAATGCGACCTCCAGTGGACAGTAGCAGACTCGGAAATGAGACGCAGATTCAGAGTTTCACATGAGGTTATTAATTTGCAAAAATATAAATATTACGAATGTAAACATTAGGTGAGCAGGTTACATTGTAACCACGTGCCCGAACAACACGCTTATGAGGAGATTTGCAGTGATTTGGCTGTTTTCACCTGACGAAACACGACAAATTAAAATACAGCCATTCAGAAGCACAGAATATGCACGAAAATGGTAAGATTTATAATCTATTTAGTACATATTAATCCTCTTTTACATTATTAAATGTAAATGCTGAATCATTGATTTCTTTTTTTTTTTTGGTTTTGAGTCACAGTTCTAAAGTTCAATTTCAAACTGTTTATTTTATTTTCAAGATCTGAGGTGAATGATCTGCTGTTACTTTCAGTATATGCTAAAATGTCATGCAAAATGGCATTCAAACTCACATTGTTAGCAATTAAGACTGAATAAAGCACATGAGGTGTACCTGAGTTGATCTTTGTCAAAGCTTTTTTTGTTCAGCTGCAATAAATAAAAGCCATTTTTTAAAAATATAAATTCGAGGTGTTGTTTTGGACAAAAACTCCATTTCATACGAAAATCTCAATTCTATGATGCACCATTTCTTTTATATAGAACATGATTTCAATCACCCTAAAAATTAGCCTTTAGGCTCAATCGTCAGACTCGCTTGGTCCTCAATCTGGCAACCTGCGTTTGCATTTGTTTTGATCCAGGAGTGCAATACCTAGTTCAACCACTTACATACATCAAACTTACATACTGCATGTTTAAAGTGCACTTATTCTTTTAAGAATTTCAGTGTGAATGCACTACTTACACTATTCATACTACAAAATGGCATAGAATAGTGCATAAGTATGCGATTTTGGATGCACCTAAACCAGGGATGTCCAAACTCGGTCCTGGAGGGCCGGTGTCCTGCAAAGTTTAGTTCCAAATCAGACACACTTGGGCTAATCAAGCTCTTATGAGTCTTTTCAGAAACATCTGTGCAGGTGTGTTGAGGCAAGTTGGAGCTAAAATCTGCAGGACACCGGCCCTCCAGGACTGAGTTTGGACACCCCTGACCTAAACCCAATAAAATGTTTTTTTCATAGGTAATCCAACTGATGGTTTCATTGTGAAACCAAACAATTTCCAATCAATCGACTTGTGTTGGGACAACATGAAGAAATTAAGTTGACTTATTAGTTTTTACAAATTTCAGTAGAGTGAACATAAAACAATTCAGTTGTCACAAAGAAAACTTAAAAATTGTGTTGTTTGAGCTCATTTCAAATAAGTAGTTTAAAGAAACAGGAAACGTCATTTTTGTGGGTGATTTTTCATATTTCACCCAAACTTTTATTTTATTGTTATTATTTTTTAAATGTCATTACACCTTTTTTGTAACAAATTGAGTGAAAAGTAGAACTGAAAAATTGGGGGCATTAAAAACTACATCCTGTGCTTAATCTGATCATCCAGCCTGATCTCACGAGAAAACATAAGCATTTTATGTTTTGCCAGTTTAGTGGCTAATTCGTACGAATTCGTATGAGTTCAGTTCAGTCGTATGAGTTCAGTCATGCGAAAATGAACGATTTAAAAAAGGAGGCGTGGCACCCAACCCAACCCCACCCCTAACCCCAACCGTCATTGGGTGATAAGCAAATCATACTAAATTGTACAAATTAGATCGCACAAATTCATACGAATTAGCCACTAAATCAAAAGTTACGAATTGCCGTAAGATAGCATTGAATCATCAGTACAAATTTAAATGTTTAATTCAATTACTTAAACAGAAAAAAAGAGCATAATTCTAAATTGATTTGCATGATTTGATGGGAAAAACTAAATTAGGTAATTTAATTTAAAAGGTGGAAAAAATACAGACACCTATATTTATTGGTTGGGCTGCATAGATGTGTGATAATCAGATTCTTTATCAATGTGACAATTAAATTAAAAGTTGCCAAGTGTGCTTGCATACACAAGGAGGGATTCTTGGTAATGAAGCTTCTGGCGTACACGTATAAATACAACAAGACACATAATTAAAAAACACAACAGTGTAATGATATAAAAAGTAGAAGAAGCTGTTATGTTAAAGGGACAGTTCACACAAAATTGTTTTTGATTGTTGTAATGGTTTATGTAAGTCTATGTGCATTATGTGTTTCATGCCTTTGTTGGGTCTTTTGATCAAATGTTTATACATTACATAATTACACAATGATGTAATCTGTAAATGAACTGGTGAATCAGTTATTTGAACCAGAAACCAACTGTCTGAAAGAATCATATTGCAGGAACGATATGTTCCATTTGTCGAGGATGTGGATTAAAGATAATAAGCTTGTAAATATTGTTCAGCTTCTTGCACAGACCAACATTTTTCTTCACAAGACCATATTATATACATATACATTCCCTGATATGATGTTTTGTTTTAATCTCATAGTGTCAGTGATACCATTGCATTTAATGAAGGACCACAGTTTCATCTAAAAATCGTCTTCTGGATTCTCCTGGGGAAAAAAGCTTCTTGAATATGCCTCGGGGTGAGTTAACAGCAATTTTTCATTTTTAGATGAACTATCCCTTTAAGCCCGAATAGAACTATTTAATGGTTATGCACATACTTGCATTAGATAACTACATGAATAAACAGGAATTTATTTGTGGATACTTTACCAAACAGTTTGAAAATTCCACTAAGGATTCAATGTTCAATGGCCTTTTAAATCTTTCACCAAAAGAAAAATATAGTATTTAATAACATATTTTTATTTTATTTAATAATGCAATACTAATATTTATAGTATTTTTAAATGTTCAAATGCAGGCAAGGTAAAAAATTTAAAATTACTTTTGGGTACCTGCTGATCTACAAGGTTTTTTAATTACAACTTTTGGATAATGGTTGGTGAATGTTTTTAAAGTGCTCCCAAATGCACTTTATAATTGACTCAAACTCATGTGGTGCAGCGTATAATGCAGATTGAGCTACTCTGAGATACTGAAAATGCCTGTGCTGAAGTGAACACAGTGCCTTGCTTCACTCTTTTATTTGATTACATCATAGTAATTTAATCATCATTTTAAACCAAATACTTTTGGTTTTATTTTGATTAACCCTGCAAACCTTTGATAACATTTATTTGTCCTAAAATGGTTTATTGACAGATTTAAATTAGATTCGGATGAGCTCAGACTTTCAGACCCCACTGTATCCCGTAAACCACACTCTGATACAGCATTTAGCATTCTCCTTTTCCTTTTCATAAACCATATACCATTTTTAACATTTTTGGATCTCTTTCCTGGTTCCTTTCATTAAATTTATATATCTGAAATTAGATCCAGTATCCATTTGAACGGAAGAAGCCAAAAAGCACTTTGTTCACTAACCTCTGCTGAAAAACACCCCGAAAATTCAATTTCAAAGTCTTGCGTGTAATTCCACGAAATGTTAATGACTAAGCAAACTTGGAAAACCTACAGAGTATCATTGAATGGTGCTGAGTTTCATATTTTTAAAAGACATAACATAAGGTCACCCTGAGGGAGTGTGGGCTTTACCGCTGATTGATCTTGCGGATGCGCTGATAGCTGCTGTGGAAGGGAATCCTGCATCATACTGCTTACTACAAGGGCTATTTCGGGCACTTATTCAGTTTAATGGATATGAGACCGGGCCATCGGGGACCAATAAAGGCTCATTTTCCTGTAGCAGCCGGGGTATGGAGAGAGAAAAATAGACAGCGTGTTACACACAGGCTATAACTTTGACTCTTCTGCTGTCTAATTAGCCAGCTGGAGTGTGTGTGTTTGTGTGCGTGCGTGCGCGTGTCTGTCTGGTGAAGGCGTAGTGCATGCATTCGGCCTCAATTGTTTCATTCATCCACAGCCATCTGCGTGAGTTTCCCCTGACAGGCAGGTTATATCACAACCTCTTGACAGCAAACAAACAAACACGCTTTCAGAGGACAAACAAACAGCGACAGATGAGCAGGCACAATGCGGCGCTTTCTTATGAACATATGAGCATGGACAGGAAAGATTTTAGTCACATGCCCCACAAAACAGCTAAAAGGAAACTGACAGGATGAAAAGAAGAGCCAGTCTGGGTGAGGAGGCAGAAATGCTGCACAATGAAAGCAAAGCTAGATCCATTCCTTTTAGTGGTTATGCACCTCTCCTCAATTGCAGCGCAGCCTACATTATTGTGAAACAGCAAAAAACGTTTAATAACATATGTTTGACTGCAAGGTAGAAGGAGCGCTACAGGGCAATATGATGACAACAACTTTATTCCTTTTCACACTAATGATTTAAAGGGACATATTATTAAAGAATAATGGATTATTTTAATACAGTATTTTTAAAGAGTTGTGTAAGTAATCAAAATTTAGTTTAGATTTCGATTTTGGCTTATAAGGATTATGAAAAAACATTAATCGAAATTATTATTGCATCATATACCGCCCCCTTTCCAGTTGTACACAGCTCAGTTTCACATGAAAATTACTAAAAGCATGTACTGTAAAGTAACTTTTGCAGCACGGGATGCGCATCATTCAATGATGTACATTAGAGTCATTCATGTTTTTAAAGTGCGAAAGAGATCGCATGCTGTTTTGTGTATGCTCAGCCTCAGAGACGAGCAGAGCACACACATTTAAAGTCATCTTAATGTGAGCGCTTTGATGGTCAAATACATGCAAATTTGTGTCAAAACGTGGTGTTTAGTGATTCATATTAACCCTCATTTATGTAATAAACAAACGGGTTGAGAATCAAAAGACATGTTAAAGTGAAACCATAAATCAGAAGTGTACTGCTCTTAAAGTGACAGTGCTGTTTTTATCATTATTAATCAAACAACAAAAGGACAAAATCGCTCATTGCTCTGGACTGAAGGACTTTTTTAGCTATAATTAAAGTTTTATTTTCTTACATTGAAAAATGATGCTTAAAACACAGGGAGGGAAATAACTGATATTTACAGTTGATATATACAGTCAAAACTATTAGCAGAATTTTATTTTCCCCCCAATTTCAGTTTAATGGAAAGAAGATTTTTTTCAACACATTTCTAAACATAATAGTTTTTAAAAGACATCTCTAATAACTGATTTCTTTTATCTTTGCTATGATGACCGTACATAAGTTTACTACATATTTTTCAAGATACAAGCATTCAGCTTAAAGTGCATTTTAAAGGCTAAATTAGATTAATTAGGCAAGTCATTGTATAACAGTAGTTTCTTCTGTAGACAATCAAAATAATATATTGCTTAAGGGAGCTTATAATATTGATCTTAAAATAGGTTTAAAAATATTTACACCTGCTTTTATTCTAGCCGAAATAAATAAACAAATAAAAACTTCTCCAGAAGAAAAAATATTATAGGAAATACTGTGAAAAATTCCTAAATCTGTTCAACATCAAAAAATAAATAAAATAAAAATAAATCAATCAAATTCACAGGAGGGCAAAAATTTTTGACTTTAACTGTATATCGTTTTGAATAATCGTGATTACAATTATGACTATGATTATGATTTTTCCCATAATCGAGCAGCCTTAGTACTTGACACAACACCAAGTAAATACCATAAAACAACGTATCAGTGTTTATGATAGGGTTGTCACGGTACTGTAATTCGGTACCAATCAATACTGAAATTTAAAAAACGCTTGAGCGCTGTTTATCGCGTTTTTAAAAAGCACTGATTTGTGTTCACCTGCTCAACAGAAATGACTGTAATTGGCCATGAATGTCATCAGTTCACCAAACTCACCGCTGTTTTCTGAGTGTAATCACAGATACAAGGACACTGGAGCGTTTTAAAGCCACGATTCATCAGCAGATCACTCGAATGTCAGCTTATACATCGCTCAAATGTTAGTGGGAAATGGACTTTTTAAAAATTTCAGTATCGATTGGTACCACATTCCATTATCGTGACAACTAAAGTGTATGATCTGTATTCCATTACATTTGCCTGATCTGTCTATCTCCATATGGACAACTTTCCTGGTGTGGCCAGTTTGCTCAGTAGCTCATCTTTTATACTGTTTTACTATGGATGCGGAATGCTCATGTTTGAGTCTGATGAAGCACAGTTTCACCAAAGAGATGCAATGCTATGTAAAATCAAGGTAAAACTATCTGGTTATTGTGTACCATACTTCTCTTTAACATTTGTTTTTGAAAACACTGTTGGTTGGGTTTACAGAAGGGTTTAGGTCAGTGGGTATTGCTGGGTTATCTGTAGAATAAGCCTTGTCTTCTTGTGGACATGTGCTACAAGGATATGTATATGGTTAGTGCCAAGTTCACCCAGTAGGACATGTTCCTGGACCAACATTCATGTTGATCCTGAAATAATATTCCAATCAGCCAATCAGCTTCAAAGGATAAGTTTGCTCTTTGTTAAGTTTAAGCTTACAGTTAGTGTTATGTGTAGGGCCAGACGGAATCTGCGGACATTTTCTGCTATTTCTGCGCATAATTTTGTTAAAAATCTGCGGATTTATGCGGAATGATTTTGGGAGTGTAATAACTAAAACCTTAATATGAAATAAAAAGTAATACCTTTTTAACTTTTATTTAATGTTTACAATGCAAGTCCAATTAGATTCAATTTATTTGGTAAACAAAGCAAGCATCTCATATAAAATATCTACTAAGTGAAGTTTATTTATAAACTAATTTTGAGAGGATCACTTGCTGATGATTGATCACAGCTGGTTCCGAATTATTCAATTTATGATTCACCAATCAGATGATTCCTAAGCCACTATAAAGCCTCCTCCCTTCCTAGATGGGTGGCACGGTGGCCCAGTGGTTAGCACTGTAGCCTCACAGCAAGAACGTCACTGGTTCTAGTCCTTATCAAGCCAGCTGACGTTTCTGTGTGGAGTTTACACGTTCTCCCTGTGCTCACCTGGGTTTCTCCCGGGTTCCCTGGTTTTCTCCCACCATCCAAAAACATGCAACTTAAGTTAATTGACTAATCTAAATCGGCACCATAGACATGCTCCTAGTAAGTAGTTATCTTTTCATACCGATCACTATTTGTTCATTAGCTACCCGCAGGGGAGTTCTCGAGATCTACCTGAGCTCAAACTCTCCTCTCGCCTTACAAACGGGAGGGAGCCCTGGGCTCGAGGATCTTATGAGCTCAGGGCTCTCTCCTGGGACAGCATGCCAAACAAGCTTTATAATCAATCATCAGCTAAGTGTGATCTCAAGACAGAAAATAGTACTTTACAAATTGTCTTGAAAATAAATCATATCAATATGTTCATATCAGTCAATATTATTTCTGAAATTAATTTAAAAACTGAATAAATATACATTTACACACATTTACACAAGTAAATAAACAATCAATGTTGGGCTAAAAATCTGCTGAATTTTCCGTGTGGCTCCAGATTCCATGTGGCCCTAGTTATGTGCTTCTACACTGTATCCAACTATAAATCCCCTCTGATTTTGTGAATAATTTACAGGTTTATGGGTAGGGAAAAGAAATAGATTATATTTTTTAAACAGAAATTATGTTTCCAGGATCAATATATAAATATCCTGTTATACCAGTCTTGTAAATCACACCAAAAATCACACCCACGGAAATGTATATAAAAAAAGTAGCCCATGTAAAGTATTTTTAGATTCACAATAATGTAAACAGCGTCCTGTTGTAAATTTGTTATCTAAGATAAGCAACTTAATTTTCATTTCACAAAAATTAGGCTGAGGCACGTATTTCCAATGAGCCTGCGTTGCTCAAATGTGTGACTTCATTTTTTTCCCCCTGAAGTGTGATGTTCTCTAGCATTAATTAATGTATAGATAAATCTATAATTAAATATTGTGGAACAGTTTTTTTGACTTGTTGAGCAAATTAACTTCTAGCTCAATCAGTGGTGTGAATTTAGGGATAAACTAACTGTTAGCTCAAAATACTCATAGGCCTTGTTCCAGATGCCGTTTCAAATGCACTTGTGCTCTTGTGTATTTCCAAAGGCTGCCATGGATATTGTCTGCATGACTATAGAATGTTCAATTCGTCATTTTAGCTTTCAGAAGGTTGCTTGCAAGTGCCCCATGTGGTCACATAAGATCAGTTTCCTTCATGCACACTTCTGCTGATCCTGCACTGGGGCAAGCTTCAAACTGAGCAGGAATCAGCGGAATTACGTCATGAAAGGGTTTCATAGGGTACCATCAGGGACAGGTCAACTAACAGTGCAAAAGGAGTGATCAGGTGTAGTTTCTTAAAAACCTGTTGGAAACAGTATAAGCAGAAGTGTCTATTTACATGAACTCTCCTACCATTGTCTGGTCGAGTCAGACATAATTGCAAAAGAAACCCATTCATTAGACATTTTTCCATCGAAAATTGTGAATTCAACTTATGCACAAAATTAGAATATTGCACAAACATTTGTAAATATAGCACTTTTTCGGTCCCATGTGTTGAAAATCATCACTTCCCGAGAAACTGGCAAGTTCCTGCAAGCGAGGAAACCACTGTAGCTCTTTTTATATCCATAATAAATGCATTGTGCCTCAGATCTGGCAGACGCTTCTGGTGAAAACAATCACTGTCATGTTATCTTGAGTTTAGAGGCAGGTGTCTAATACTTCAAATTCAGTTACATTTAGCACAACATCCAAAAAGTGCCTTTCTTGCTATTTAAGGGAGTGTTCACTTTGCATCTTTTGCACATTTAAGTTTGTTGTGTAGATGTGGGACATATATGCTCATAATGTCACGATGCACATGCACTCCAACATATGCTTTTATTTCTAGGCACATATGCTTTACACTGTTAGAGCAGGTCCTATGGTTGAGAACGTCAAAACTATTAGAAGCGTAATCTTAATGGGAATAGTAGATTATTATTTTTAAAATACTCTTTTATGAGTTTATTAATTAACCTTGTGGACACTAGGCTTTTTGATATTGTTTTTGTTATTGTTGTTTTCTGTTTGTTTTTAGTTTGAATTTATATTTGTATTAGTTTGACCTTTAGCATCTGGCAAAGGGGCTATCAATGAAAACTAGTCTTTGCTACTTTGGTACTTTGATTTATGGGTAATTTTAGGTTCTTGGAGGACGTTGATTAATGTACACTGTTTCGTGTGGTGAAAAATAAATAAACTTAAACTTAATGAGTACTTTGAGTAGTACTGGGCAATACTACTGTTCACGTACTGCTTTTAAACTCACTACTTTTAATACTATATATTAGGTAAATATGTGATTTTGAATGCAGCGCTCAACTTTTCTGATTCCCATAATTACACTGCAAATTATGTGACCATCAAATCAGCTTCACTCGTTGCTATTTTACTCTGGTTAATTTGCATTGTACATAATAATGCATTTTCCAAACAGTGTAATTGCCATAAAAATATCCATGAATACTTCATACACAGCAACCAATGCTGCTTGCTAATATTACTTATATTTTATATTTATTTAAAATCTAGCTGCTTGTTTTAGTTACTATCGATGTCCACAAAGGGTACAGTTCATGCTGACTTAACATGTTAAAATTGTTTGCATATTTCTTAATGATTTTTCCTTTTGAAGTATTCAGTTTCAGCATTTTTTTCAATACAAACAGATAAAGAGAGGGAGAAAAAGATACAGTATGTACAGTACCTGGAAGAAACATTTAAGCATGCAGACAAATTGGTATGAGGGAAAAACAAACACACACACACACACACACACACACACACACACACACACACACACA
>CAIGQQ010039592.1:1778181-1793517 GCA_903798035.1 Danio albolineatus | reverse complement strand
ACACACACACACACACACACACACACACACACACACACACACACACATCAGCTCCACATGTATGTTTTGCTATCCCAAAGGAGTTTAAAAATAATGATCCTTCTACTACAGGCTGTATATTCCATCGTCGTACCCCTAAACCCAGCACTTACAGGAAACAATCTGCCATTTAACATTTTCAAAATACAGATTTATAAGTATTTGTGCCCCTGGGGATCTCCGATTACACCCCCTAGTTTCCTGTAGTGACAAATGCCCCTATAACTGTCTGTGCTGTTAATTTTAAGTCTCCACTGGAGTATGGAAATATGTATGTTAATACAGTACTGCGCGATAACCACCTCAATGAAAAAGAGAAAGAAGACTTTTTTTATCTTTACATCCAGTTTGTTGTCAAATGGCTGTTGTCTCTTGGCTGGTTTAAAAGATTTTCTGCTGTATTTGCTCTGGAAAGAAGAGATTTGCACATTCCCAATCCAAGATGCCTTGCAAGGGTTCAACAAAATACTTTGGCAAGACCTTTTAGATCACTGTTGCATGGCCTGGTTGTGTCTATGCCTTGGGTGTTTGGATGATATTTATTTATTTATTCCTTATTTAAGTCTTCTAGCAAAACATCACTTGCATAACGTCACTACTTTTCCCCTAAAACAGCTCTATTTTAATTATGCCAGCAAACAAGGTTTCAAAGCCCAAGACCAGCCAGTTTTGTTAGAGTGACCTTGGGAGAAGACAGGTTTCAGCTCTACATCCTGACGGTGCTGTCAACAGCAGTTGATGAGAGAGCAACTGATGACACACAAAAAAATCACAACCTCCACTGCTATTCCACACTGACCAGCGGTGTTTATTCCACTGGGGTGTTGCATCACAGAAACTGTCACTCTTCTGGGAAAAGCTGAAATTGGTGAGTACCGTTCACTGATGAATTGCTTTATCCTCGCAACCCTCAAAACAAATTTGTCACCGATAGGAAAAAAAAAAATGAAAAAAATGTTTCTTACAACCAAGCTGTTTCCACCAGGGCAAAGAATGAACTCTGAGGCAAAGAACAGAGGTTATCTATTCCAGTGCACATGAAATGCATCCCTAGCAGTGTATTTTTACCCAGTGGAATAAAGGCTAACCGAAGTTTACAGCTACAGAAAAACACCAACTAATACAGCAGAATTATTGCCCCGTGAAGGAAAACATAAACTGCAGAAATCTTTTTGCAAAAACATTTTTCGTAGCTATCTGTACTACACAACCCTTAACATTTAGAGTTGAAACTTTTTGAGAGTAGTCTCTTATGCTCTTTAGACTGCATTTGCTTGATCAAAATTACAATAAAACTAAATATTATTACAATTCTAAATTATTTTCCAATTTCTCTATTCGATAATTCAAGGCTGTATTTTCAGTATTGTTACTCCCGTCCTCAGTATCATGGTGTTTCGGAATTAAACTGTAACAAGTGTGTTTTTTTATGTAATTAAGTAGGTCTATCATACAGAATAGTATACTGTTTATTGTAAATAAAGTATCTTTATTACACATTATTTAAAAAGTGTCTCTTTTGGAAGAAAATACAATAAGGAAAAGAGTCAGGTATGCTTTAAATTAAAATAAAAGTTATTTGGCTAAAATAAAGGTAAAAATTTAATAAATTACTATAATGCGCTTATTAGTATAATAATATATCATAAATAGAAGAATTTGTGGAAAAGATGTCATTTCTAATGAAAATATAGTGAATTAAAAAATAATGAATTGTAACTAAAATGTGAGGTATTTGAATATTTTGTCCATCATTTAGAAACAATATTTTAGTCTTTCACACACGCATACAGTGTGATGTACTCTGAAATAAATGTGTAAAATGATGATATATCATTTGCTCAAAAAATATTTTATCTAATTGAGTAGATATCTTGTTAAATCTTTGTTTCCTCACCACAAACACACACAGCCATACACACACATTTGACAACAGCCATACACCCAATATAAACTAGCAAAAGATGCATTTATCAGATTGCCTCTTCAGTATGCCTCTTCAGTATGGCTTTGAATATTTTGAATCCGTATATCCTGCTATTTGTATTCTGACAACTATGAAGAGATGGCTGGCTGAGTAGAACTCACTCCTTATCAAAGCCCATCATCGCACATTGGATGCAAAGCTTCCTTTGTCTTTGGACTTGTGGGGGAAACCAGAGCACCAGAGGAAGCCCACGCAGAGCCCAAGCCCATGCAAACTCCACACAAAAATGCCTTCCTGCCTCTCTTGTTTTTAAAATAAGAGTTCTACAAACATAATACATTTAATATGAGCTTAGATGAAGATAAAAAAAAGGGACAACTTATAATTTTTGTAATCTCACATGGAAACGTTGTGGCCAATCAAACACAGCTTGGGGTTTGCGTATTGTGTAGCCTGGATGGTTTAATGACATTAATTGTAAGACACAAATCATCACTTACATATTCTGATATTCCTATGCTTGAAAAACAGCTTAGAAATTAGATGAAACATAAGAGGCGACACAGACGTATTTGACAGAGATGTCAAAGGTCAAGGTGACAGCTGTTAGTAAAAGAAGACATGGTTCAGATGACAATTCTAACAAACTACTACAACCATTCATTCATTCATTTTCTTTTCGGCTTAGTCCCTTTATTAATCCGGGGTCGCCACAGCGGATTGAACCGCCAACTTATCCAGCATTTGTTTTACGCAGCGGATGCCCTTCCAGCCACAACCCATCTCTGGGAAAACTACTACAACCAAAAGCTGGAAGAAGCTTGGGAGCGTTATCTTCAGAGGAAGATATTCTTCACCAGCTAGGAGCTATGGCCTTGGAGGACAAGACCCCTGGCAGACTGCCCATATGCTGATATAATAAAAGAAAAGCTTTGCTGTGTTTTCTAAACAAGTGTATCACCGTACTGGAGTATTTAGTTCTTTCGAGAACAAAGGGATTTCTTTTCTGTATTAACATTTTTGAGATGTATATCTGTGCAAGTGCATAAGTATATCGAAACAGTGGTAACGTTTATCATTAAAGGCACACCTGTATTCAAGGACTTGTATACTGTGTTAAAGGCTTCTGTATATTGTAAGTCTTATAGGTCCCTTATTCTCAAAGGAGGATAAGGTAAAGGATTTAGTTTTGGTCTTGTGTTTGTTGTATTCATCTTTTTCACTGGATTTATTTTATTAATAGAATTGTAATTTTATTAATCTTTTTCCTGGAGTAGACATTTGCTTCATTCACAGAACCCATAAAGGTATCTCATAGTAAGGTATGAATCGAATTGTTTCTTGAAAGATATTACCAAAGACTGGAGTTGGGCGATGTCAACCAATTTGGCATCGTACTATGTCTAATGTGAAACATTGCGATGGACGATGGCATTACCGCCATAGGTGAATTAATTATTTGTAGCCTACCGTTTCAACTACCTCACAAGCATAGTCTTTATGTTACCCATGACTAGGGCCAGACGGAATCTGCGGACATTTTTTGCTATTTCTGCGGAGTATTTTGTTAAAAATCTGCGGATTTATACGGAATGATTTTGGGAGTATCATAACTAAAACCTTAATATATGAAATAAAAAGTAATACCTTTTTAACATTTATTTATTGTTTACAATGCGAATCTAATTAGATCCACTTTATTTGGTAAACAAAGCAAGTCTCTCATATAAAATATCTACTAAAACACCGAAAATAGTACTTTACAAACTGTATTGTAAATAAATCATATGAAGATTTTCATATTAGTCAATATTATAACTGAAATTAATTTGAAAACTGAATAAATATACATTTACACCAGTAAATAAACAGAATCAATGATGGGCTGAAATCTGCGGAATTCTGCATGCGCACATTCTGTGTGGCCCTACCCATAACCAAATCATAAATAAAGTTACACACAAATTACCACCTGTCAATCACTTTTTATAATTGCGTCGACAAACTTGGTTGGTAAAAAAAGGTGCACAACCAACAGGAACCAACCAACAGTATCTGAGGTTTTCTCTGAAATTACTATGTACAAGTGTGAAAGCGAAAGATTGAAGCAGTGTACTGACACTGTCATACATTACTTGAAAGATTTAAGTGACCGAAAAGTCGTCAGATAGAGATAAGGTTAATTAAATATCATGTTTAACAACTATAGCGAGACGCGATCCAGGATCGCGATACCGGCTCAGCATCATGATGTCTATTGATGTCATCATTTATCTACCTAACCCTACCAAAGACGGTCCTAAACAAAATTAAACTAAAAAATATAGTGAAGAGAGCATCCTGGTACTTACTATTAAATTAGGGTATTAAATGAAGGCATCCAGCACAATATTAATGATCTTCTTTGCTATGTAACACAGAGCCTTTGAGGCTCACGAATCATATGTTCATATGCCTCGGTATATCTTTAGGTATAACATTTCTGCATAAGTACAGATTTAACTGCAAAGCCCTTGTGTCATTAAAGTTATATGATACATATTTGAGGTTTAGTTTTTGATTGAGCATCTCCAGGACATTACACTCTTCAGTTTTTAAGTCACTCCGGTGACTTTTGTTGTAAGTTTTGTGTCTTCCTGTAGGAAGATGAATGATCTTCCACGTCCCAGTGCTCCTCGCTGCACCACCAGGATCTCTCTATACTTTGCTTTCGATTTTGTTCTCTATCCATTTTCCTTGTGCTTTTTATGAGTTTTCCGGTCCATGCTGCAGAGGATTGCGCCTCAAGCGTGATGCTGCTTCACAGTAGGGATGCTGAGCTGGTTGTGATGTGCTGTGTTTGGTTTGTTCCAATATAGCACTTTGTATTAAGGCCTAAAAGTTGGAATCTGGTCTAACTAAGAATCCTCTTCCAAACAGTGAGTCTCTCCCACACGCCTTTGGGCAAAACTCCTGCTGAGATGTGATGTTTGTGTGTGTTTTTTTCCCTCCAACAAAGTGGTTTTGGTTGCCACCCATCTGTACGGCACGGCAGATTTCTGAAATGTGTTTTCTATTGTTGTCTGGCATGTACAGTCTTCGGCGTGGATCACAGAGGAATGTAACTCGGTTAGCGCTGCCGTGTTTGTGTTTCTCTTAATGACCTCTGCTTCCGTAGCGGCTCGGTTTTGGAGAACAGCCAGTTCTGGACAGATTTGTAGTCGTTCCTCATGTCCAGACCAGTTTAATGATGGCTGTCTTTCTGCTCAGAGGTGCATTCAATTTTTTGTATTGCCTTCTGCTGGCTGGTGTTTTTCAAGAACCTGGCCTCATAATTACTTTTAGTGTTGCTTGGTGTTGTGTTTCTCTGGAAATACAAGACCTCCGTACAATAAAATAGATTCCTGTCAAGTCATTGTGTAGCTTGGCAAAGGGTAATTAACTATTAATCACATGGGTGTTTCTAAATTGTTTTCTTCTGTTATATTCGGACTGTCTCAATGTAATAGCTATATTTGTACTGTTACAATGGAGTAGTTTAAAGTTTCACTTTAGGCACAGATATGTACTCTTATAGTGAGCTTTGTGTTGAGAGAATGCAATGCTACTGTATGAAAGTGCATTTTAAATGTGAAATACATGCCTGGGAAATGCACTACTGTTCAAAACTTTAGGTTCAGCAAAAGTTGGTTTTATATAAAAATGCTTTTATCCTTGTCTGTTGAAAACTCTGCTGTGTCATAGTATAAATAAATGACTATTATAAGTAAATTATAAGGTTTATAAGTACAATATAAAAGTTCAAAATGGTAATACTATTCCACAACTTTTTCTTTTAAAGTCTACATGAACCGGAAGTTGTGACCGTTTTCGTATTGTGATCCTAGTGTAAAGGAATATTAAATGGGAAAACAGTGGGCGTGGCATTTTTATTTCTGCAGGCTGAATGGATAAAGTAGGCACTTCATTCAGGAAAAACTGGGAAATGGGTTTTAGAAGAGTTTTTACAACTTAAATTTGCCAATATATGATACTATATCGATAAAATTTATGTCAATAAATTTGTGTAAATTTGCTGTGGACTTTTCTACACTCTTAAAACAAACGGTTCTATATAGAACCAAAAATGGTTCTATCAAGCGCTTCATATATGGAACCCCAAAAAGGTTCTATATAGAACCATTTTAAGGGTTCATTAAATAGAACGCCAAATGGTTCTTTGAATTCAAGTTAGATGGTTCTATTTAGAACCATTTATGGGTTCTTTTTATTTATTATTGAATTATTGTTACTTATTAATGAATAAAAAATAAAACCAATCCAGACAATTCAAATTGTTTAAATTTATTCAATTCATTATACAAAATATTTTTTTTAATATTTAAAATTGCACCTCTGCATACTTTGCATTGGACAGCAGATCTACCTTAACAGTTTAATGGCATTCAACACTGTAATTGTAATGACTTCACTTTTCTAAGCTTTTTTACTGTTTGAACAAATACAGAGCTTAACTTTCACACATCTCTAAAATGAAGAGAAATATATCACAATGCAGATAGAAACAATACACAAACAATCAAAACATTAATTAAATAACACTACAATTTCAAAAAGTTGATGGTACCTGCATGTATTGATCATCACAACATCCATTTTTATACATAATTTAATAAAAAACATTACTAAAACATTGCAGAATGATTAGACAAAACACTGCGAACAGCCATTCCACAACCTGTAGCATGTCCATGTCTGTCAGCCTCTCTTATAATGTAAATAGTTTTGTCCATGGGTGGCACAGTGGCTCACTGGTTAGAACTGTCACCTCACATCAAGCAGGTCACTGGTTCGAGTCCCGACTGGGCCAGTTGTCATTTCTGTGTGGAGTTTGCAAGTTCTCCCAGTGTTCATGTGGGTTTCCTCTAGGTGCTCCGGTTGAGCCCACAGTCCAAAAGCATGTGTACGGTATAGGTGAATTGGCCATAGTGAGTGAATGTGTGTAGATCTATGAGAGAGTATATGGGTGTTTCCAAGTGCTGGGTTATGGCTGGAAAGGGCAGATTAGTTGGTGATTCACTCCACTGTGGTGCCTCTGATAAATGAGGAAGTCGAAGGATAGCGAGTGAGTGTTGTCCATTGTAATGCTGAAACTTCAAGCCTTGGTGGAATCAGGAGAGCTGCTGAATCCTGGATGGTGTAGGACCTTTGGATTTCTGTAAAACAATATTTTAATGTTGAGTACTTTTAACCAATTAACATGTCATCAAATAGAATTACAGTTATAATTAATACAATTAAAGTGTGTGTGAGTGTGTGTGTGTGTGTTTGGGGCAAATAGTATGTAGTATAGGGTGTAGTTACCTTCTGTGGTTTCCTCTGCTGGTCCAATGAGACTGGAGTCATGGAGCACTTCCTTCTTTCCGTCCCTTTTTGAGCCATTTGTTTTAATGATGTTTCTGTGTTCTTCACCAAGTTTTCTATGCAGCATCCTGAATGCAAACAAACTTTTTTGTTACTTCATGTATAAGTTTCCAAATGACACATTTTCAGCAATACAAGTTTCTTAAAGTCATCATGGACGCAAAACTATTTGGCACACAATGTAACAGTGTTTACTCACAAGCTGTGGCACTCCAAGAAGAAGAAACTAATCCATTAATTCTGCAAACCCCTCCATAATCTGTACTCTGGAAAAGGGTGTTCATTCGGTTCTTGACTTATGAGTATCTGGTGTCGTATTCCAGGTCCATCACAATCTGAGGTAGGAAGACAGCATTTTAGAGTGTGGAAATATGAATTTATAATACAGAATTAATCTACCTTTGGCATAAAATGTATTGAACTGAACTTGCCTTGTGTTAGGTTCCTCAGAGTACAGTTCACTTCCTTTTCATCCCATTATTTTGTTTCATTTTGCAAGATGATTGATGAGCTCACCACTGAAATCCCTTCATTTTTAAATTTGTTTTGAAGACATTCCAACAAGGTATCCTGTAGGCAAATTTACACTTTCTTTTAAAACATATTTTCTTTGCAGGACTTAATAAGCAATGACCTTAATATTCTCACTGTACAAACAGCAGCAATAAGTAATAGAACATTTTTGTGATATATTATTTCAGTACACAACAACCAAGTCTGACATATGCATGTTATAAATACAATATTTACCAGGTGTCCTTGTTGATGATAATTGTGTCACAATTATGGATGTAACGCATGTCCTTTTTTAAGCTAGGATCCTTCCTCCTCAAAGCTATTTGTGTCCTGCAGCCCAGGTTACAATACAATAATATTCATTTCATAATACTTAATACTGTTTGTTTAGAATTAAAAGCAATAATACATACCGAGCACAAGATTTAGAGGCAGTTCAGTGTCCAGGCTGTTTGAAGAAAAGAAAGATATACATTAAAATATGAATTTTAAACTTATTAAGCACAATATATACATATATGTAGCCTATATTTAACAAGGTTCAACATTTCACAATACATTTAGCCTGCATGTTTGTATGTCCTTCATAAATAACACCTGATCTTTCATCTATGGATTATTAAAATATGTTTTGGCTTTAAAAGGTTTCAATAATACACTTAGCAATCATCACTATAGCGCGTGCATAGACTCGGGCGGGCACGAGCGCGGCATGCTCCCTTGCGGTTTTAATGCAGACTAGCCGGCGTGTACACTACTTTACAGTACAGAGTTTAACTCGGGCTAAACTCACACACAAACAAGCTGGAAGTACTGTTTGTTCAAGGTTGGAGATAAAAACTGCAAGAAAGCAGAAATCGGCTCATAAAAAGTTACCATTAAAAGAGCGTGCACGCGCTTCACGCTCCCTCTCGGAGCCCGCCTTCGAATAACGCAGCTGTTTTATTGTTATTGATATTTTAATTAATACTGACAAACAAATAAAGCGAAACTGTAACTTATTTCGAACAAAAAGCAGAGCAAAGTCAGCTTGACACAGATTTCTGAACCGAAAGCTGTCGACAGAGGCCATCAGAAACTTACAAGCACAGTATTAATCCATATTAACGTTACCCCTTATTCAGTCTGTCACCATATAACACAAGGGAAGAGAAACATTACCCCGTAATACAAAATATTTAATTATTATAGTTTTAAAAGAGTAATAACGTACCTGAATGATGGAGCCGCAATAGCGAAGGCCTCCTTTTCAAAAATTAACCGTCACTCTCCAGGCTCTTCACCAGCAGTCCACCAATGAATGACGTCACCAGAGGGCTTTTTCATGATTATTAGTTTAAAATAATTTATTAAACCATAACAACACACTGTACAGTCTGAATAAACTGGTTATTTTATTTATTTCACTAAATAATTCGTCAAAAAATGTAAATATTAAGCATTTACAAAATATTAGTTATATGGTAATGCACAAACCTGCATGAAACAAAATTTGCCTATAGGATGGCTTTCATATAAAAATATCAAAACTTAAATATATATGCATTTATTTTAGCTTTAGTTATGTCATGTTTAATTTCAAGTTAAAAACTAGATGGAAATTAGGCAGTCCAGTTGGCAGCTAACTAAATAAAAAAAAAAAAATATATATATATATATATATATACACTATATATATATATAGTGATATTGTTCTATATACACGATGAAGCAATGTTGATATATGAAATACATCCTAGGCTATTTGTATATTTATTATTATTATTATTATTTTTTTTACACACTCTTATGTCAAACAATACACGTTTCCCAAAAATGCTAGCACTATAACCGAGAACACACTTTTGTCAAATGTTCAATCTCTCTGCTGCCGCTGCCGGCATGATGTCAGTCTGATGGAGTCTTGCTGTTCAGAGCTTTGAGATGAAGCTGATTCACAATGAGAGATTTCACATGAAGGGCAAACAGACAGAGACGCCCCAGCGCATCCCTCCTTTATAAAAGCATGCTGTCGTGTCTTAAACAAAACACAAATAAAAAGAAGGATCGCATTAAAAGGTGTACTCTGAACTAATACTTGTTCTCCAGTAAACAAACGGCAGCTGTATTCCGCTCAGGCATCTATTCACCTCTGCCCTGCATGTAGTTGAGCGCCGAGGCAAAGCTAGGCCATTTTCTGACCCAGACCATGAAAGAATAAAATATTTCAGCTGACTAGCGGCTAATGCACTTTTTTTTTTTTAACCACATCTCTGCAAAGAACTCGCGTGTAAATACACAGTCTATTCTAGTGACTGATGGTTATACATCACTGCTGAAATTATGCAAAAGAAGAGTGAATGGCCACGTATTCCATTTATTATCTCTGCCGTAGATTCATTTTTCCGAAACAATGCCCTTTCAAACAGCTAGGCCTTTCTCTTTTTTTTACAATACGATTTTTACAACACGTATTTTACACATGGGTGAAGCAAATATCAATAGCGGGACTGAAAGCACGAGTCGCAGAAGACAAATGAAAGCTGGTGGTTTATAAAACTACACATGCCTCCGAGCACCACTATCTAAGCGCGGAGTGAAAAACAGCCTGCCAAGAGAGGCCTGTATAAAACTGCCAATGTTTTATTAAAATGCCGTGCAACTACAAAAGGGGAGAGCTGGTGTTGTTTTTAGATGAATAAGAATGGCATGAAAGGGGTAAAAAGAGAGGGGACTGAAGAGGAGAGAGGGAGAAGATGGAGAGGTGAAGAAAAGAGAGAAAGAATCTATCCACATCAGTATGCGTTTCCTCAAAGGCCGTCAACGCCTGTCACATTCAGAGGGGGCTGAAGCTTCAGACAGTGGAACTGATCTGGGGCATGAAATCAAATTCTGACTCTCCTAAAGGACCTTAAGAGAAGCCAGTCGCCCCCAAAAATAAAATGAAATATATGTGGGTGCTGTGTTTGTGCACAATATTCACCAGCATTCTAGCATATCCAACAACACTATAGGGATTTTTACGCCAAACTTGTGAGCATGGGAGATTTAATTAAGATGGAAAGAGTGAGGAACTCGCACTGCTCTAAAGTTTAATGTGGACACCCAAACACTGTGGGTGCTTCTCAGTATCTTTCCTCACTCCTCTGTCCTATGACCTGGAAAGCGATTGAGCTCAGCTATCTTGTAGGACATTTTAATTCTGTAATTGCACCACAAGGATTGAGGAGAAAGTAGGGGTCATGAAAGAGGATACATGGTGTGTCCTTTGTAAAAGTGTTTTATTGACTATTTACAAGTTTACAAATATATTTAAATGAATGGAATATTCATATTTGGTGTGCTGTCTGAGGAGAGGGCTCTGAGTTTGAAAAGCCACCATTATGTGTTATTCTCCTTGTCAGGAGAGAGATAAAGGTCCGAGCCTGGCCTCATAACCGGCTTCGATTTAAGGTTTTTTTCACAGCTGTAGATCGATTGTTTTGTTCTGAAACAGGAATTAAAATTGTTACAATTTTGCACTTTGTTCTTGTTAACAGACCAAAATGATTAAAACAAGTCACGTACGAATAAACTCTCCCCACATTGCCCAGAGTTCCACGGTTTATTATTCAGAGTCCCGTTCAGCTATCATGCATTCTTATTATAATTTATGATGATGAGAATTAAGACATTATAAGCGAAAAGCTGCACTTTAATTTTGAATGGTGACACCCACAGACATAGACCCAATCCCAATTCTATTTTTGTACCCTTTCCCCTTCCCCATGGCTCTTGAAACAGAGTAGGAAGAGGAATGGCTTCAAATTTCACCCCTAAGAAATGGGACAGCACTACAACACCTGCACACGTCATCATATGTCATTGCGAGCTTGTAATTCATATGATATCGACGATGGCGACAGCTGTAGTTATTCCAGTTGCATTATTTTTCGGTATTTATTTTCAGGAAATCACTGAAGGCAAAGATATCATTGTTATCATAACGATATAATGTGGCAATAAGACCGTAACTGTACTGTGCATTTACACCGTGGCCGTAAACACACAAAAACAACATTAACATTATACCAGACACTGTAAAAAGGTCATTCCCAGCCACTAGACTTTTCTGACAGGGTATTCGAGTGTCAGATGTGGAAGTATGTTGTGGGACTGCTATACAGGAGTTATCATTGTGGATTATAGATTTATAGATTTTTATTTTAGCATTTTTTTAAGCATGATGGTAAAACACGAGTGCCGTTATGAATGTAATTTAATATGTATTTATATAGCGCATTTATAGTGTATAGTGTACACCCAAAGCTCTACCAAATCATGAGGGGGTATCTCTCTACATCACCACCAGTGTGCAGCATACACTTGGATGATGCTACGGCAGCCACAAGACAACGGCGCCAGTGTGCTCACCACACACTAGCTATAGGTGGAGAGGAGACACAGTGATACAGCCAATTCAGTGGATGGGGATGATTGAAAGGCCATGATGGTTAAGGGCTGATGGAGGGAATTTGGCCAGGACACAGAGGTTACACCCCTACTCTTTACGAGAAGTGCCATGGGATTTTTAAAGAGAGTCAGGACTGGTGCCCACTGACAGTATAGGGTACCCTTCACATTACTGGGGCATTAGGACTCACACAGATCGCAGGTTGAGTGCCCCCTGCTGGCCTCACTTACACCACTTCCATATATATAACCGACAAAACCACTCAACCTAGTTTTCTCATGTGGTCTCCCATACAGGTACTGACCAGGCTCAGCCCTGTTAGCTTCAGTGAGTAACCGGTCTATGGCTGCAGTGTGATATGGCTGTGGTCATATGGTTGTATTAAAACATATGCTTTTTTGTTGTAAAAATTCCTAATAATGACAAAAAAATACTAATTTGTGTATCTTCTGACTTCCGTGTGCAGCCATACTGTCGTTGTAGATGGTGTATTCAGGGAAATTTTTGTACCCCTTGAGTTTTAAGTGTGGTCCTGAAAAATATCTGTTTCAATTAGTGCTGCACGGTTAATCATATCGCAATCGCGATTTCAGCCTATGCGAATCTTGCAATTATATTAAATAAACGAATGCATTCGTGGACATAACAAGACATTCAAGAAAGAAAATGCACTGCCATTTTTCTAGTTTCCTTTTAATACGATTACAATGTAACGCAATTTAAAAAGAACTACACGACCCAGAAGCCATCAGGACTGTGTGTGTGTGTGTGTTTGTGTGTGTGTGTGTGTCTGAGTATCACGTGCTGACAAGCGCGACCGAGCCAGAGCAAACACAGTGATACACTGCTTGTCACTGCTTGTCTCCTCCAAAAACAGCTTGGACATCACGTGATGTTCTGTGTATAATATATTTGCGGCAGAGAGACGCTTTCTGAGAGTCGCTTTCTGTATGTTCTAAACCAAAAGGTTCAGTTAAAGCAAAACGACCGCGATGTGCGGACGTCTTTCCATTTTGGCGCTTTGCTTTCGTGCCCGCCGCCTGGCAACAGACGTACACAAAACATCGGCTTGATGACACAAACGTACCGGGGTTCAGAAGGAAAAAGACAGTGTGAACACAAACTAACCAAGAAGGTGGCAAGGGGGGACAATCGAACTTGGGTAAGGACCAGGCAATTGAACCAAGTGTGAAAGCACCCTTAAAAAACATTATTTGCAGCGGACTCGGGAAGTTGGAAATATTAGTGAAGGTCGTGAGAGTAAATGTGACGGTGATAGCACGTCGTAACCTGCTTGTAAAACATGCTTAATCTCAGTAAAGTACACCGGTGATTCAGGGACAAGCGGTTTAAAAAGGCACACTCGCAGGCAAGTTCGGGAAAGAATCAGCCAAACACCTTTTCGTCGAAATTGTTGTCGGGTGTCAAGTCTCCTCTAACCGACAAAATTGCTCTCAACCGTCATCATAGGTTCAGTGTTCTTATTCAAAGTAAATTACTGAATTAAATTGAAACTAGAAGAATTATTGTGTGCATGTATGGTGGTGAGTGACGAGGAATATCTGCTGTTAACCTTTCCATGTGCCATATATATATATATATATATATATTGTAAGAATTGGCTATGTCTCTCCATGATAATAAACCCTGAGGATGGTTATGGAATTCCACGATAATAAACCATGAGAATGGTCAGGCATTAAGGCAATGAGCTGGCTAATCTAAGAAGATCAGAAAACCAGCTGTTCAACTGTTTTATTCAAATCATCCTGAGTTTATCTTCCTGTCTGTATGTCCTTGCTCCATCAGAGTAAACCATTCACATCTCACATAAAAGGTTCAAGGTTTTAACTTGGTATATATATTCATGTTGTCACGATCGCCAGCGATCTCGCTCGCTCTCTCCTCTGTCAGAGATCGCTGGTTCACACACACACTTCCGGGAACTACAGATCGGCCATGTTCGGACTACAACTCCACTCATGCAGCACACACACAACACCTGCGTCATATCACAACTGATTGCGCACGCACCACCGGAAGACTCTCTGTACTGATTACACGCACTACAAGAGCAGCACATACACATTCAGTTCTCGTAGCGAGATTACCATATGTTTTGTGAGCAGCAACGATATTCCTAGTTCCAGTTTTTTGTCTGTGTTTTGACCTCAGCCTGGTATCTTGATTCTCCCCTGCCTGCAGCCTGTCTTCTGATTTATTGCCTGTTTTTGACCTCGATTTTCGGATTTGCCCTTGTTTATTGCCATACCGCCGTTATAATAAATATTCTGCACTTGGATCCTTGCCTCCGTTGCCTCCGTCAGCTCACACGTGACACATGTTTGGTATCATTTTAAATGTCTCTGTGTGATTGGTAAAGTGGTCTTAAGGTCATTATACTATCTCACTGGTATTTGTTGAATTTGGTTTTAACTCTGATGAAATCTCTGCCAGATGCTCCCCCTCCAGAGATGATTAGCACATCAATGCATTAGGCGTGGGTCACTGTGACACCCTGTCAGGTACTTAAGGTTAAGATCTTTGCAGATCGGCGGATTCTGTTACCAGAAGACCCCGTTGCAACTTACAAGTTTCTGGGTTCTGTCCCGGAGCTTGTAAGTTGCAATGTCTTTACATGGTCAGGTATTAATCTTTAACTCTGTTATACAATCTGAATTGGCTTATCGTGTATAATTATGTGAATTGAAATGAAAATCTTTGCCTGTAAAATAAATACAATTCTTGTTTAAACTCTCATATTTCCTGACAATCACTGACTTAAAATGATATAATCTAGTGGCTAAATCAAACTCTCTTTAAGTATGAGCATTCAAATTAAACTAAATTGGAGTTAGATTAAATTCGGAGTTGGAAACTATAAGTAAAATACGTTTTCATAAGTAAATATTTCTTTTCACATGTGCTAAAAGGCTTACATGCATTTAACTTCAACCATGCTGTTAGCTTCGTCGTTGGGCTAACAAAAGGATCCTTACAATATATATATATATATATA
>CAIGQQ010039592.1:1744749-1778081 GCA_903798035.1 Danio albolineatus | reverse complement strand
ATATATATATATATATATATATATATAACCGACAAAATATGATATGTTTAAATAGTGCATGCTGCATTTCTCTCTCATAAACAATAATACAAAGCCATACATATAAAATATTGTTATATTTCATTTAATAGTTGCAAGAAATATGAAATATGGAAAATATGGAATATGAAAATAAGTTTACATTAATGCAGATATTTATTTTGTAAAAAATATTTATTTTGAAACCATTTCAAGTTAAACAAACGCACACTTCAGCATTATTACTAATCTGTGTGTGCAATTTTCTTAAAAACCCATTAAATTGACTTATAATACCATTAATAATCGAAACCGCATATCGCAATATTGCCCTCAATAATTGCAATATGACAATTTTCCCAAATCGTGCAGCCCTAGTTTTAATGGCCCTCCCCTTAGCTCTACGCCTTCAAGCTAAAGAGAATTGGAACACCCCCTTCACATGAACGTGCAAAACATAGGGTAGAGGTAGGTGAAGGGCTAAGGGGTAGAATTGGGATTGCGCCATAGTCACAAAATATATATCATATAAATCAGAGGTAAGACTTTCTCATACATAGCTACTGCATGGAAATTATGCATTATAGGCTTTACATTATAGAGAGAAATAACAGATAAACCAAGACTGCAGTGCGGTCAATTTTCCAAACTGGTCTCATTTATTGTTCAGCATGTTTCCACTTTCGTATTTGACATACTCTACGGTAACCAGTGCATGACTAAACCTAAACTTCTATTGTTTTTTTTTTAGCAGTATCTATGTTATGCAGTTGACTGACCAGACCAATTGACGTGTGGATGTGTGATTTCTGATGCAGTTTTTAGACAAACACTACTTTACCTAAAGTAGTTGTGCAACTTAGTGGGATTGATTAGTATTCTTTTTTGAAGTTGCATTTGAAATCCACAAGTGCCCTCTCATGTGTGAAGCCCATAACGCTTATGTGCTGTTGAACATTTTAATTTCAAAACCACAAGCATTAATCGAGAGCGGATCCTCCTTTAGTCCTTTAACAACTTCCACTCTTTTGGGAAAGCTTTCCACTAGATCACTGCTGTGTAGATTTGCTCCCTTTCAGACTCAAGCATCAGTGAGGTCAAGCGCTGCAAATTCATCTTATAGCTGTTTCGTGGCCTTAGGGGCCATTCACACAGAACATGTTTTTCCATTTTAATGCGCTACTTTTCCAATGTTTTTCTGTGTACACCTAATTGACGGATGTGCATTACCTTTATTCTTGCATCTTGTGGCTTTTCTAATGCCTTGTACATGAGTGCAAGTTTTTAAGGTGCCAGTTAATTGAAGGGATTTTGGCAGTAAAACCAGCTCTGTAATAACCTGCAAATGTCCAGCAGCTGTTTTCAGATGGGGCAGCATTTACTACACAGAGCCATAGTTCATTGACAAGCTACACAAACGATTGTGGATGATTTATTTGGCGCCATCATGAAATCGAAGATATATGTTCTGCTATTTGACATATGTTGCATTGCTTTTCGGTGATATATTACTTTGTGTTGCTACTAATCTGAATGCACGTGAAAATACCACATTTAATCTATTCTAATTTAAGATGTTTTTACTTCTTACTCGTCTCATAACTTCAGTAAAGTGTTTGAAATAATCCTTCTGTGAGATGATTCCATAATTGTGTGCGTCAGATTGAATCAACAAAAGCAGTTAAATCCTATGTTTTGTTTGATTTCTAGTGTCTCCTCTTTGTGGTACATTTGCATTTTCATGTAAGAATGCCCTCTGGTCTTTTGCAGGAGATTTACAGTACTAGTGATCATAGAGCTGTGTTTGCCTGACAAGATGTGCATGAGAATTACAACTTTTGCTGAATCTCAATTTCAGCAAATTTCAACTTTTACATGCTGCAATCAATAGCAAAATCACTGTCACACTACGTTGCCAACTAATAAATACTTTCAAACATCTTTTTGTACTGTTTTAAAGAGCACCTATTTTACCCCTTTTCAAGATTTAATATAAGTCTTTTGTGTGTCCAGAATGTGTCTGTAAAGTTTCAGCTCAAAACACCCATCAGATTAATTATTATAGCTTTGAACACAGTGTAACTTTTTTTTTGTTGCCTGTGCCTTTAATGCTAGTTCTCCCCGCCCACCGTTCCCACGTTCCTGTCAGAGTGTGCCTCAATCTCCGTCTCGACCGCGTCAGATAAACAGTAGTGGCAGACAGAAAGGAAGCAGATCTCACTTAACGTTTGTGAGAAATAAGAATTTTCCCAATGATTATTTGATGCATTTGTTATGAAGTTAATTCAAGCCTTTCAGCTACGATGAGGCACACAATGTTATTTACGCTCGTACAAACAGACACACACAGCGCGTTTAACTTTACACTGTTTTTGCATGCAAATGTGACAGGATACACATTAATATCCACTGATGTATGGATATCCGTTATGTTAAAATACAAAATAAACATCCACAAACCGGGATTGAAGCATCTTTTTCTTTATAATTGCACTGACGCGCAGCACAATAAAATCACTTTAATTCACTACAAACATGCACTTTTAAAAATGGTTTAAACTCATTCTTGATCATGTGATGACGTTTGATGATCACAGCTAGCTAAACAGATCTTTTAATTTGCTTACGTCCTGCATTACTGAAATAATACGCGTGACTACAGAGACATGTTAATACGTGGTTGTCAGTCAATTCGGTGGATGGGGAAACTGCACTCTTAAGTCATGTTGTGGATTGGATCCTATTTTAACATCAGGAAAAAAAATAGACTTAGTGCTTCTAAAAGATAATTTTCACATTTTATTAATTGTTTTTTATAAATTGATTTTGAATTATAATTTATGATTTGTGGATGTGTGTGATGTAAATTACAAGGTTTTCTTTGTAAGTCTTCGTATGCAACTTTTATGTGCAGCAATCTTGTCTAGGTCTCACTGGATGAAGTACTGTAGCAATATCTCAATGTGACCTCCTGGGTAAATAAAGGAATAATAATCAAATGGCTGTGGACCAACCAGAAGAACACTGAGGTGGGGCAAGCATTGCATGCTTCGGTTTCCAGTTTTATTTGACGGCGTCATGGCAGAGGAGACTATTTAAAATAAAAATAAAACATTCCTAAGTGCTGCATCCTGCATTTTTAGGCACAAAAATGCTTTCTGTGCGAATGGCCACATACACGCTGTAAGCCACTTCACTCGGACCAAGCCACATTGAAATTCACTAAGCTTCTGGATCCTTTAAATCTCTGTCCGGGGCTATCGCATTTGCAGCTGAAATAGTCCCAGAGTATCTTCTTGATTAGTATGTGATCTGTGTGTGAGCGATTCCCTGTCCTCTTTCTAATCTCCTGCTCTCCAGCGTCCTCCAGTCTCCAAGTCGAGGCCGAAACGAGCTCAACTCATCTCCAGAAGAGGAACATTCAGACCTGGCTGCTCTTCACACAGCTGTCTCCTTCTCAAGCACAATCACCAGCGCCGAAGCATCGACATGACAGACCTAGACAGACAGGCTTGTGGCCTGAGTAATTTTACCATTAATGTGGCAAAGAAGTGTTTCAGACAAACACAATTACACATCGAGATTGTCTGCCCACATGCATGAATAAGCAGGAGATGAGAGCTTGAACCGCCAGAACCAAATTAAGCCGCTCTCGGTTTTCTGCTATCCTGGATGCATTCAAGCACATAAGTATTATCTACTCTTCTTCTAAAAATACACAGTCACTGAACCCTGTTGAATACCTGTCTTCATGGACAGAGCAATCTGTTTTCAGTGCTGCCACAGTGATCAAAGCGGCCCACTCGCACCGTATAAATGCGTCGGGCTCGAATTGTCCAACGTTAACGCTATCTAACACACTCGCTCAGCTTTTCCTCTTTGTACCATTCACACCTCCAACAAACCTCTGTCTAATCCCTTCATCCTCTCATAATGAGAGAAATGAGCTCGGGCTGCAATAACTTGATGAAGGTGAGAGCAAGAGTGTGTGGGTGCTAAAACTCACATGAGGATCTGAATAAAGAACAGCGGGCGCTAATCACGTAGCGAGCCCCAGATTGGGTTACTCATTATCTTGCTAATTTATGAAGTTTCCCTCCCTTTTGGGCTCCGTTTCCAGCTCGAGATGTTTTCTTTGGAAATAATAAGGTAATTAAATATATATGAAATAATGGTAATTAATTTTGCAGTGTATTCCTGGAGAAGTCTTATTTGGAAGAATGCGGATTCAGTGGAAATGCGTCTCGTTGAAATTTATCTGCAGCTTCCCAGTGGAAAATAACAGAACATAAAAGCATATCTCAGCAAAACACAACGCATATCTGAACTGAAATGATTATTTGTGGCTATGACACAGTTTAACACACATTTTGTCCTAAAATCCCATGATGTTCGGCTCTAATGAGTCCTGTACCCACTGTGGGAAGAAATAAAAAGGAACCAGTTGATAAAAAAAAAATCATTAATAATAGGAATCGCCAGGAGATCATGTTTGTGAGAGTGTCCAGTTTAATTACTCCACAAAAGAGATTTTGGCCGTAAACATCATCACCATGTATTATTAACAAGCTAATAATTTAGCATCAGAGAAACACTAATAGCACCCTGCCTGTGATTTTAGGTAGTGCTAAACTCAACATTTTGCTTGGAGGGCTTACAAAATACAACTCACAGTGGACCTTTTAAACTCTCATTACAAATATTCACATGGCCTGGAGGAAGAAAACTGAATGATGTGTTAATTTTAACACAGATTTCACAGCTCTGCTGAATTCCCATTATCTAATGCTTTTAGCATAGTGGTCCTTTCCTGGTGTGGTACATTTTTCGCCTCATTGTGGAAATATGCTACAGTTCTTTGCAATTTATACAAATGTTTATTTTCACTTTTTTTGATTGCATATAGTTTGAAATGATCATCTCAATCGTGTTTATCTTCTCTTGTAAGATGAGAATATTATATTGTGTTGGCAACTGGGGAGTGATGCAACATGGAGTGAGTTTTAACATCATCCGTTCAAGCAATTAGAAATGAGCTGCCGAGATGAAAATCCACATCTTACACTTATCTTATCTTTCAAATGATATTTTAAAAGAAGTCGCTAATCATGCAGGGTTGCATTTGAAATACAGTAAAACATTATGAAATCTTTTAGAACAGCATTGATCAACACAAGCCATCAATGAATTCAAGTTTACCTGATCATATTTTTTGTTTGTTTGTTTTATGCCTTTTTTGTTTTATGCTCAATGGAAATTCACTCTCCTTTTTAAATGTATAGTTGAATGCATTGATACAATATGCTAAATTGTTCTCTGATATCTAAATGTACGATGTGTGGCTTAAAAATTAAGAACATTTTACAGATCAATTTCCAATCCTATGATTTGGCCCTAATGGTTAGTTTTGGTCATATTTGGAAGGGTCATGAATATTAACACTCCAACAGCTCATGTCAAAGCCTGATGTGCGCACACATACACACACAGCATGATGTACTCTGAAGTACACACATGCAAAATAATTATACTTTTAGTTGTGATAAAAATATTTGTACAAATTTAGTTTTTGAAGTTTATTTTTGTTGTAGCAATCCAAAGAAATCACAGATAGAGAGTGAGATGGCACAACGCATAAGCTTGCATTAAACGTATATTGAGCTGTTTATATGTGTCTGTTGCCTCATTATAAACATACACAGCAAATTTCACAATATACATGTCAAATAACAAAATACACATGCTTAATAATAGATGCTTATTAATTCTTCTATACATTTTGATTTGCTTCCTTCTGGCATGCAGACATAAAATTTAATTTGCCATTTGCAACCATCCTCTGATGGTATCATAATACTTGTAGATTATCAACCAAGCAACCAGGCATACCTCAACTTGTAAGCAATGTTAGTACATTTCATTTAATTTTAAAGTGATAACAATTATCCCTTGTGTGCTGTTGGGGATGTTTTCAACCACTCCTGTGTGATTTAGAGTCATAATTTGGCCACACCTTTCTCTGTGTTTCAACAAATTAAAGGATTTTGGATGACAAATCTTATTTTGACACATACTTTGCGAAAACTCAACAAGACACACTAAATTTACTGCCCTTTTGTTATGTTTGTGGCTGTTTTAGCCTCATTGACTTCCATCATAATTAAATTTTTTTCTATTATAATGACACATCTTCCCATCAGGGAAACCCATCTACAATGAACAATGCATGATTATATTGTGTCTTGGCTTTGCAATCAAAACATTACATTATAATTGCAGTGAATGGGACAAAAACAACCACTAACATAACGAAAGGGTAGTAAATATGAATAATGCATTAAGGTTAAATAAGAATGAGTCATTTTGAACAACAGCATAGTAACATACTGTTTAAAATTGTTTTGTAATATTGTTTCAGTCCCACATTGTGGTAGGTTGTACCAACAACACTCTTTGTACTTGGCACTAATGTATACAGAGCAGTAGAAAATATGGGCATGTTATAATAAGGTTTGAAATGCATAGAACAAACACACACCGAGCTACACACAATAAAACAAAATGTTACATCAGTCCTGGGTCTCTTATGTTCTTGTTTATATACACAGCAGGCATTTATGGTAATTTGAGTTTTGATTTTTATTTACATGCTGTGCAGCAAAGCAATTTGACTCGGTTATTGATTTCATTTATATTCTGTTTATTAGTGTCAGAAACATTGCACTTGTTAAAGCTTTGAGGAATCATCAACTGTGTGATTCATCCTCAGAACCCCTGTAGCGGTTAATTCTTATCTTATTGGGACAGTTTACTCTCTTCTAGACAGTGTGCGAAGGAATTTTACTGAATTGTCATTCTGTATCTGGAATATGCTAATGGGAGTCTAACGATATGGCCGCTTCTGATGCCATACTGTATACTGTAGAATTAATTACCATACACTAAATTCTTGAAGGTGGCATCCAGACAGGAGGAGAAAAGTCCTGTCCTTGCTGAAGTGAGTCATTATGCTTGTAAATGAGTCCAGGATTGCCCTCAAATGCACAAGTACTAAAGCACTCTCTCTATTGATCTGAAGGGCTCTCGGTGTGTTTAGATGTGTGCTTAAGAGTGATGTCCTCCATGCTACCTCTCTGAAGAAGGACAGTCTGCAGCTTCAAATACAACTGCTTTGCTTTTCGCTCACAGACTGGAAGAATGTGTACTGGCAAAATGGCTTTGCCGCATTGTCCTGAATGTTTAATTTTGTCTGTGTGCATGTAGATTTGCTAAGATGTTATGCATTTTAGTTAATCGGCTTGTCTGGAATTTTTTTTTTCTGCTTGTGTGTAAATTTGGGTTGTTTAATCTCTCAGTCAGAACGTTTACATGGACATTCAGTTTTTATTTTTATTTACAATTTGACTTATTGATTTCAAATTATTCTGTTTATTAGTGTTAGAAATAGGCATGGACCGGTATAATATTCTGACGGTATGATAACCTTGGATAAAAATATCACGGTATGACGGTATTGTGATTACTGCTCAAAATTATATATTTTTAAGTGTCTGGGTAAAAAAAAACAACAACACAATTTTGAACACAAAATATTTTATTTTAAGAAACATTTAAAATATTTTGGGACAGTAAACACGTCAGGCTAAATAATTCAAGTGAATCATTGACTCATTGAATCATTGACTGCTGTCTTCAACAGTTTCAAAAACATAGATTTCATTAGAATTTAAAGTGGCATCTTTCGATATCTTTCCAGCTAGAAATTCTGTTGTCCTTAAAAAAAAAAAAAGTAAATAAATTTTACAAATACCTTAGGAACGGTATCGCTGAAAATTTTGACAGTTTTAAAGGTCACATACATTAACCCTTTTTTCTATTTTATATCACTACTATGGTTGTTCTGAGTGTGCCAGTCTAGGTTCAGATCAAAACACAATTCAGATTGTTTTATTATAATGTGTTAAAAAGTGTAATTTTGGGAGCGTGTACACAGGTAGCTGTTTTAGGGGTGTGTTGCTTCACATGAAAATTAGTTTAGACTTCCCGCCAATCTTAACAAGGGGGCGGAGCCAAGAGCGCCCCTGCTTTGTGTACGGCAACAGACAGGCAGACAGAGAGAAGCATTCAGCCGTATGTGTACGACCCGGACTCGGACACGGAACAAGCATAGACCACTGTTGAGGAATCAACAATCCGAATGAGCCAGAATGTGTCAGAGTTGTAGTTACAAAATCATTTATGTCTTTGTACAGTTTTACAGCCGCTATGTAACGATGCATACATCATCCGTAATGCGTTTGATAAAGTTCGCCATATCAGAGTTCTACAAACAAATACAGACAAGACATAAAGATATCCACTAAGATAAACACTGCATTGGTATGATTTATATGCAAAAAAGATCGCGGATTGTAGGAACTGATCCATTTTTCAAAAACAATTTATTCGCGGATCCCGAGTGGAATTGTCCCGCATTCTCAAAGCAGTCTGCGCTAAAATGGTTAGCACAACCATACGACAGTTAAGGTACGTTTTCAGGCACCTTAGCCACTTAAGCCTCTGTTGCTCATTTCCAGGAAGACGATGAAGGCTCTTGTGTTGAGCCTTGCATCCAAAAACAGCGCAAGGGTGTTGCTTTGGTGGCATCGCTTTGACTCACACGCTTCGACTCACACGTGAAACAACAAACTGAGGATTTGGTAATGCGAGCCCGTCAATCAATATGGGTGGGCGGGGGGACCGCACTCCTACATCAAGTTGCGGTCGGTCTCAAAATCGCTCCAATTGGTCCACCGTTTTTATGTTGTTAAATTGAAAAAAATGGACTGGGTGTGTTTGTATCACCCCAATATGACCGTCTATACACTATACCTACACATATGTCTGTCCAAACAGCTTAAAAAGTAGATTTTTCATCAAAGGTGCCCTTTAAAACCTTGACTTTTTCAAACCGCGGTATACCTTGAAAACGATTATCGTCCCATGTCTAGTCAGAAACATTGCACTTGTTAAAGCTTTGAGGAGTCATCAACTGATTCACACCAGTACAGCAGTACAGATTTTAATACAATTAAGACAATACTCTGATTAAGCGTTTACCATTTAAACAGATTTTTTAAAGTTACCTTTGTCTGGCTAAAGTAATAATAGATCTAAACAGAAATCAAATTAAGACGTGTGGAGTATTCCTGTTTTATCCACATTGTTGAAATGCAGTACAGACATGTACAGTACAACAACTTAAACTTACCATTTTGTTGTACTTTTTGCTACATTTTGCTACAAGACACACACACGGCAGTTGACAGGCATTTGACAACAAACAAATGATAATGGCTTCAAGCAGGAGAGCACATTTTTGGTGCAAGAGGGTATGACTATGACTATGACTATGCTCTCATCCAGTACCCCCGAATTTGTCACGAGGACTTGAATGAAAAGTTAGTGAAAGAAATGACGGAGGTCTGATTGCAGGCATAGAAAATAACTGCTGTTGAACTTAAACTTAAAATTAAACCCGAAACGCCCAAAATCACATACTGTATGGTGCCATGATGAACATGTCATGGACTGTTGTTGCGTGAAATGCTGGAGGAAAGTGTTGAATGGTGACGTAATGACGTTAATCGAACCATCTGCTATAGCATGTAAAACTGGATCATGAAAGGAACAAACAAAAAGCAAGTCATGTAAACACCTTAATCAAATTCTTGACTTATTTAGATTAGGGCAAATTATTCGATTACAGATGTCGATGTAAATGTAGTCAGTGTTTCTAACATTTCAAATGTGATTAGTTTAAGTGAACCAGTTTATTCTAAACAGTTGTCTCTCATATGTAACAAAGCCTGATTCATTTTAGGTTGCTGCATGCTACCCAAATGAGTGTTAATCTCTAAAGGATATTTTACATGGAGTTACTATCGGTATTGCCATACATGCATATATTCATTACAAGAATGACCCGACTGCTGAACTGATCTCATTTCTGGCACCTCCAGCCATCAAAGTAAGTTATTATAGGTTTAAAATCTACACAGCATCTTATTGGTAAAGGATATTGGCATAAACTTCCATATCAGATCAATGCCAAAGTTTAGATTTCAAGTGATTATCAGATGATTTATCAATTGTTGCTGTAATATTGTGCGTTCCTATAACAGAAACGAATCTTTGATTTAACATTTTTGTCTGGGGGAAATGCAACTATTGTACACACTAGCTGGGTTTCCATCATCGTGTATTAACGCAAATTTTGAAATATCACATGAAAAACAAGTGATTGAAATGGCGGGAAAAGAAATCGAATAAAAATCCTAAAATTCAGTGAAAAGTTTTACTCTTGCTTGAGGTGGTATTAAAAAGGGAGGCAGGATATTGGAAATATCTGACATTGCGATAGTTTGTTTTGCTGCACAATGAGTGATGTTGGGCAGCACAGTGGTTCAGTTGTTAGCTCCTGTTGCTCCGGTATCCCCTCACAGTCCAAAGACATGCGGTATAGGTGAATTGGATAAACTTAATTGGCTGTAGTGTATGGGTGTGTGTGTGAATGTGAATGTGTATGGGTGTTTCCCAGTGATGGGTTGCAGCTAGAAGGGCATCCGCTGTGTAAAACATATGGTGGATAAGTTGGTGGCTCATTCTGCTGTGGCGACCCCTGATGAATAAAGGGACTAAGCCAAAGGAAAATGAATGAATGAATGAATTATGTTATATTTCGATATGAATATAGTCTTACCAGATGATCTGAACAGCTCTATTTGGAAAGATTTAATTCATTTAGATCGACTGAAATGATCAATACTTTTTGCATTGCATCTGCATAAATAATAAATTACAATAAAAAACATATAAACAGTGCTTTTTGGTTTTCTAGGAATGTAAAATGGCGATGTCAAATGTAAAATAACATGGTTTTCATTGTATAAATATAAAAATAGTGATATTTAATAATATCACTGTTTTTAAAATCATTTATACTATGACAACAAGTGCGACATGGTGGCTCAGTGGATAGCACTGTCACCTCACAGCAAGAAGGTTGCTGGTTTGAGTCCCGACTGGGTCAGTTTGCATGTTCTCCACATGTTGGCGTGGATTTCCTCTGGGTATTCCAGTTTTCCCCACAGTACAAAGACATGTGCTATAGGTGAATTGAACAAGCTAAATTGGCCGCAGTGAATGAGTGTGTATGGATGGTTGCTGCTAGAAGGGCATCTGTTGTGTAAAACATATGCTGAATAAGTTGGCGATTCATTGCGCTGTGGCGACTCCTGAAGAATAAAGGGACTAAGTCAAAGGAAAATGAATGAATGAATGAATGATGACCATATTATTGTATAAATGATTACAAAATAGTAATATTTATATAATATATTTTAATCTTTAATAAATAATCTAATTCTGCGATGTGACTGTTGCAGATACACACATTCCGATATCAATGATCAAACAATATATTGTTCTGTTTTAAACTTGTGCAAAGTAGTTAATGCCAATAATGCTAAGTGGATACAGAATTGCCAAATTACCTCTAATATAGCAAATAATACCCTCGTGTGACTAATCAGCTCTCTGTTATGCTTGCCTTGTTCACAGTTGTTTACTAGGTTACCAATACTACAGTCAGACACATTAAAAAATTTCTCTCTTTTTTTTTTTGCAAACTTTGAAAAGATTAACTTCACTTTAGGATGGAAACCCGGCTACTGGTTGTGTTTTTATATGATTACAGTCCATCAATGTTCAATGCAGCATTTGAACAAGCACTTCTTTGAGCGTGTAGAGTTGCTTCACTGATCCACACAGCTCCAAATCATACTCACGCACACAACACTGAGTACTGATATACTCAAGACTACTAGAAACTTGAGCTGCTTCAAGCTACAAGTGTTGTTCAACAGCTTAAAATTCATTGTGAGAGATTTTGCTTCCTCTCAATGTGGTTTTCATTTTCCTGCCTGCACGACAGTTTTTGATTGATTACCTCTCTGCACGGCTGATGGCTGCAACTTTCGCATGCAAAACAGTTAAATTGCCTTGCCACCTCTGCTGCTGCAGGTAGGAAGAGGGATTGTGCGTGAGAGAGTAGGTGCAAAAGAGGAAAGCAGAAAATGAGAGAGACGTACAGAGAGATGGCATGTTTATTATTGCACGGTGATCTTCTTATTGGCTCCTTTGTGGCTGTGAGCGACATGAGAGGACAAAGTGTGGTGTAATTAATTAAGCTGTAGGCAACCGAAATCCATTTTTTCTCAACCACCGCCTGTACACTTTCAATTACTCCTGCTGTTTAAACAATTACACACAAACACATTCTTGATGCACCCTTTGAATTATTCATCGACTCCAAAAGCAATTTTTGATGCGGAGCCACAAACTCAAACTGGTGACTGCTGTAGAGGTTTCAGAGATGTGCGGAAGCTTCTCTGTTTTTGAGAAGTAACTGATAGTAGAAACTATTGTCCCTTATTATAAATTATGTAGCCTATCTGATTTATTCTAGTGAACTGGTTGATCATGAATAGTCTCTTTCTCTCTCATACAGTGCAGAAAGTCATTTTATTTTCGTGTGTGTGCTCATTTTTCTCAATTTGTTTGGAAATATTACGACACAACTTGCAGAACATCTAAAATTATGTTTTGTGCTAGGCTAAATTAGCTAAATACTGTATATGTGCATATGTACTTGCGTTATTCCATACAGTTTGAATGGCAGAGCTCACATTTTTTCAAATGAACAGGACTAAAAGCACAGTCGCAGTACAGTTTGTTTTAATTAACTCAAACCTGTCAAGTGTAAATGCAATCTTGATGAATGTTTTGTTTTCATCTCAAGCCCATGAAAATGTCGGTTTTTATTCTAGGAGAGAAAATCTGTTATTTCATTCAGAATTTAATAACCCACAAAATATTCAAATGGGATTTTTTTTAATAAATAGTGATAGATAAATAGTTTTTTCGTTTGTCAAGTTCATAGTTCTCAACATAATAGATACTTTGTCCTGGCCTTATGCATTTTCGTTAATTTCGTTAACTGCACAATATACAGTTTCAGCATGGATATTGCAATAGGTGTGTCCGCAGTAGTCACATTGCAAGTTCCGCAATGTTGAGTTACTGTATGTTTTGACCAGCACAGTTGAGAATACATGACATTTGTAGAGTCATCACAAGTTATAACCATAACAGAGTGAATGTTTATCATTTGCGTTTGTTTTAAAGGCATTTCAAGAAAGTTTAAAGTATTTAGGCACAAAAAAGTAAATTTGAGATTGTAATTATTTTTGCTGCCAATTTGTTTTATTTTATAATACATGATTCACAACTTTAGAATATCACCCCAATCATTTAGAATTTATGATTTCTTTGCAAATAGAACCATTCAACTCGTGGTGAAACTGTATTCATATCGCAACAAACACAGTTGAAGTCAGAATTATTAGCCCCCCTTTGAATTTATTTTATTTTTTTAAATATTTCCCAAATTATGTATAAAAGAGCAAGAAAATTTTAACAGTATGCCTGATAATATTTTTTTTTCTGTAGAAAGTCTTATTTGTTTTATTTTGGCTAGAATAAAAGCAGGTCAATATTATTAGCCCCTTTAAGCTATTTTCTTTTTCAATAGTCTACAGAACAAACCATCATTATACAATAACTTGCCTTATTACCCTAACCTTGTTAACCTAATTAACCTAGTTAAGTTTTTAAAAGTCACTTTAAGCTGTATAAAATGTCTTGAATAACATCTAGTAATATATTATTTACTGTCATCACGGCAAAGATAAAATAAATCAGTTATTAGAAATTAGTTATTAAAACTATTATGTTTAGAAAGTGTTGAAACAATCTTCTCTCTGTTAAACAGAAATTGGGGAAAAGAAATAAACAGGGGGGCTAATAATTCAGGGGGGCTAATAATTGTAATTGTATAATTATCAGAAAAACTAAATATTGCAATGTCAGATTTTTCCAATATCGTGCAGCCCTAATTGATTTTATTTGACTTAATTTAATTCAGTATTCTTTTGTTGTTGTTGTTGAAGATGGCAAACAAAAAACTTGGCGAATTACTTGGCCCACTGAATCATTTCTGCACCTTTGTTAAAAGTATGAATTCAATCAGAAACAAAACCCTGCTGTGTGTAAATTAGAGATGCAGAACAGTCCTGCTTTGGCTTTATAGAAAATATTTTATATGGGAAAATTGACAAAAATAGACTATATTGTGTTAGCACATAAAATAACACATCATCGGCTTATTATTGAAATGTTGTATAAAAGCAGTAAAGCATAGCATTTATCATGAAATGCTATTTTGGCTTAGGGTTGACCTTAAATTTGTTATACATTTTCATCGTCAATACATAAATAAATCACTTTGCTTTATGTAATAATTGTAAAATAAAAATATTTTATCAATAGCTAAAACACAAAACGACAAAATTCTGTCTGGATCTTCTAGTCGTGTATTGATTCACATCAGCTATTCCTAGAATAATCATAACTGGATTGTTTTCATTCTTTTCCTTTTCCTACACAAATTATTCAGAATTTTTTCCATGGCAGGGCACTTAAAATGTATGCGCAACTGAAACACGAACCCCACTATTCCCACACTCCAGTCTGTTGCTCTGTCTATATTTGTTTTAAGCCTGAGACTGTCAAGTTTTGTTTCGCAGAAAGAATACATTTAAAACAACAACAACAAAAAGAAAAAAAAAAGCAATAAGGGCAATGTTTGGCCATGCATCAGCAGCTCAGCTTCTCTTCCTCCCTGCTGAATATCTGAACAATCAGCCTGAGCTCATCTGCAATATAGATTCCTCACTCGCTCACTGGAAATTGTTTGTTCTGAAACTGATGGCACAAACAAGCCTATTAAACTTCTGTTGTTTGCGAGATATGAAATCAATTAGAGAAGATTAATGGATAGAGCAGATCAGTCTTTTACTGTGCTGTGAAGACTTTGATTACCCCAGCAAATCCCCCTTGAAACCACTAATCATCAAATGGAGAATCAGCTTCATATCATCAGTATATTGTAGCCATGACAACATCAGTGATATGTCATTTTAAGTTCTACACTCTTTGCATCATGGGAGAAACGGAAAGCATTAACACGTTCAACCAAAACGACCTTACAGAGATGAAGTCTGCAGCAACAAAACGTAAGGAAGCAGAACTGCTCACACTTCAGCTCTACTAAATCATGCTTCCGGTTTCGTCCTGACAGATTGAAAACACGTTGTGATGTAAACAGTATTCTGACTTGTTTTATTGTTTCATGGCATTGAATCATAATGCTGGGAGACTTTGTTGACACTGAATAATAAGAGAGCTATAAATAATTTTAGATTTGATATAAAATAAAGTGAAACATGGAATCTTCACATGTTAAATGAATTGTATAATTAAATAACAACTGAAGTTTAATCGTACACGATTATAAAACTGTATATTTATATACTGTAAATCATAGATGCCCAGACAAGGGCCTGCTGGTCAAAGTTGGCCCATGGTAACTTTTGATTTGGCCTACCATCTGGAGAATGACAGGAATTTATTTATATAGATTTAACAGATTAACATTTTGTTTGTTTTATTGTTAAAGCTAGCTGAAATTAAACGTTTTTATTAAATGTTAGATTTTTTTAATGTAAATAACGGACACTTGACAGATAGAGATCGGTGTATAAAACGGCAATCGGCAACTTGACTACAGGTTTTAACTCCATAGTGTTAATATGAATTATTTGTTTTTGTTGTAAGAATTTTATTATGAGGTGCAAAAAGATATAATGCAATAGGTAAAACGATTAAATTAATTTTTGAAATTTATTTTTAAGTGATGTTTATTTATATTCCAAGAGGATCACGTGTTTATGATTGCTCACAGCCGGTACCACATCAGCTCGTGATTTATCCACCAATCAGATGATTCCTAACTCGCTATTAATAACCAGAGTTTTCTTTTCTCAGTACCTTCGTCTTGAAGAATCCCCCCACCCAGCCCTACTCCTCCTTCTTCCAGACACAATAGCCCAGTGAGTAGCACTGTTGCCTCACAGAAAGAATGTTTCTGGTTAAAGTCCCCACTAAACCAGTTAACATTTCTGTACGGAGTTTGCTTGTTCTTCTCATGCTCGTGTGGGTTTTCCATGGGTTCTCCGGTTTCCTACCACAGTTCGAAAACATGCAACCTAAGTAAATTGAACACACCAAATCAATGGGAGGTAGCCCAGGGCTCGAGGATCTTATGAGCTCAGGGCTCTCTCCCGGGACAGCATGACAAACAGGTTTTATTATCAATCATCGGCTAAGTGTGAACTCTTGAATAAGGAAATAAATTATGAAATTACAGGTTTGCTATATTGACCCTCAGCCTACAACCCTCGATCAGTTTTGGTTTTTGGCCCTTGATAAGAAAATGATTGGGCACCTCTACTGTAAATTGTAATGTCAGCATGCTCGTTTCCTAAGTAAATGCTTAAGTAAAATGCTTAATTTGAGTTTCTAGTGTTTTGTTTTTCTAAAAATGACCCATATCAACAACAGTTTCAGAGAAATTTTGTTTTCCAGCAAGACAGTGACCTCAATCATAACCAACAATGTTTAGTTTTTAGTTTTAGATGTATACTGAAGTGTCTGTACCATTGTACTAATGTTTCTGAAGAGTTCTCTGCTTTTATATTCATGCACACCATAACATAATTCATTTTATCAGTATTGATCATTAGATCATGCTTTTTAATCCTCATTTCCTTCTATTGTGATGTCATTTGATGACAACTTAATACTACTTTAATGTTAACTAAAATGTGAATGTTAATAATTTATATACTATAAATTCTAATGTTAGCATGCTAGATTCATTGTAGAATTTTATTTTTATTAAACTTGCTCAAATTGACAAGGCACCTGCAGTTTGAGAGAAAGTTAGTTTTCTAGCAAGGCAGTGACCCCAATTATAACCAACAATGCTAATGTTTGGAATTAGTTAGAGCCCAGGTCTCTGCTCAATTTGAGAATTTATTAGTGGTTTGAAAAAGGTTCCACTCTCAAATCTCCCTACAGCCTGACCCAAACACTTGTGCAAAGAACAATGGGGAGAAATACAGTGGCCAGATCCAAATCCACACAGTCCCAAGATTAGAAGTGCTGCCAAAGGCAGATCTACTAAATACTTGACTGCCAGCAGTTGAATTTCTTCTGCAGATAATCATTTTTGCCCTATTTGTAGAAGCTTGTACTTAACAAGACACTTTTTTTGTTTTAAATAATAAATAAGGCATAAATAATAAGGCATAAAAACTCCCAAAAGTATTTAATTTGTCTTCAATCATTTTTAGAAATGTTTCGGTTTCTGTTAACCACTTAAAATTGGTGCATTCATGACATGTCAAAGCTAATTCTCGTAATTAAATTCTGGGAGCTCTGTCTTGTATCACATAAAACACATAGAAATACAATTTTGGGTCCAAGACTGTCACATGTTTTCATCTCAAAATGACTGTAATTACAACATGGCACAAATGCAGCAAAACTTCCAAATGTGCCAAATATTTATTTTGTGCACAACAACTGTTAATTCATTTTGACTAATTTGTGGAAATGTTTGTTTTGGCACTTGAGAACTTTGTGATTAGTTTGTGATTCTGTGTGTGACATTCGTAAATATATGTTTGCCTTACCATTTATTTTTCAGCATTTTTGCTTGTTTTTAGAGAAAAGAATGAGAAATGTGCTTTGGTTCAGATAGATTAATAGATGTCACATTTGTAATAATAAAAAAAAACTCATAAGGCTTATGTGATACAGTAGCGCGTTATGCTGTGGCAAGTCTAGATTTTGATGGTATTATGTGGTTGTGTGTGTCTGGTGGCTTCAGGTATTGTGAGGTCAGATTGGCATTCATAGAACCGCTGCCTGGATAGGAGAGAGAGAGATGGAAAGAGCGAGCGAGAGTGTGACAGAGAGCAGATGGAGGACGGCCTAGGGGCTGAGACTGTACGACTCTCCCATTGTTCCTACAGGCGAGCTGGCACTGTCAGGAAGATTGGATGGAAGCGGGAGAGATGGACGGAACGTCTCTGCTAAAATAATGTGCCTTTAGGAGCTGCATTATATAAGGCTATTAAACTGTCAGTGTGTGCTGGCGTACATGCGGGAAGATAACCTTTGTTTTTCAGCAGATGAAAAACGCATTCCATGTTTGTTCTGCTGTAGTAACATCCATGGCCTGCATCCGTCGGTGCGTGTGGGGGGAATTATCACAGATGACTGTCTTCTCTTATGCCGCTGAGATATATTTAATACAAAGAAGGACAAGCAGGATGCCGTGCCGCAGTCGAGCCCTGATTCTGTCAGAGGCACTTTGTTGGGAAGACTTGGGGCGGCTTCGGCAGCCTAGAGCTGCAGATGGAGAAACGACATCCAACGTCACCTCAGTTATTGAGCTTTATTGAGCCCTCCTGGAAATTTCCTCTGGAGAAACTCTAATGGCAGAGCGGAAACCAGATGACACTTTGATTCAAAGAGATCGAGGCATGTCTTTTCTATAGCCTGGGAAGGATTAGATACTTTTTCAGATCTCTCACGATAAGTGCATCAAACAGTTACTCCAGTTAAAGTGCCCCGTTATACTATTTTTAAGGATACACATTTTGCTCCGGTGGTCTCCTAGGACTGGTTTACATTCATGCAAAGTCAGAGCTCAAGGCTGCACCTAAAAGGTTCATTTTTGGTACCTATTTTCCTGCCAGTGCAACTAGATGTTGAAAGAGGTCACAGTGATGCCATTTTGCTGAATTGCAAAGCAGTAAATTTAGTTTAAAGAGTCCCTATTTTTACATTGAACAGGGTCATATTTTGGTTTTAAGGGTCTCCAACAACATGCTGATATGCATGCAAGGTCAAAAAACACATTTATTGTCTTATAATATGCATTTATTTTTACATCATTATCCCAGCGACTCCTATATGAATTGTTCAGAGATTCATTTGTTCCCAAACTCCTCCTTAGCATGATGCTAATCTGTGCTGATTGGACCGATGACCCAGTCTGTTGCGATTGGTCGACAGCACTCAGCGCGAGAGAATGCCTACCACGGCTTATCAATATTGAAGTAGTCAGAGTGCATAGTGTATTTGTGAGCATACCTGCCAACACTCCCGTTTTTCCTGGGAGTAGCACGTATTTCAGACCCATCTAATGGCACCCGCCCGATTTGTTATTTCTCCCGGAAACCAACCCCCTTGACCACCACGCGTGTGTAGGAACAGATGATGGTGGCCATAGCAATGACAAACAGCAGTGGAACACAAGCTCAAAAACACATTTTAATCCGTGAACAAAGCGGCACGCATCGCATTTTCAACGTGACTTTAGACACGATATGAGAATGTACGGAGTTAACCAGATACAGTGTAAGTGGTTACAAGTAACAAAACAAAATTAAATACATAATTTGCAAACTAGAGAAAACAATGAGGCAACCGTAATAGCACGTACTTACAATTGTGAAATGGAGGAAGAAGGAGGGGTTGGATGGAGGGTGCAGGCCAGATTCATAGTGGCATGCTAGATCGGCCGTCAGGCCACTGGGAAATGTCCCATTGCGCCCTATGGCCAGTCCGCCCATGCATACATCAATAGTCTTTTTGATCCTTCCTTTAACAAACGGCCAACAAATCCCCCATTGTAAGCGTATAGATTTCAAAAGCACTCCTCAGAGGCAACAGAGCACAAGGCTGGGGCTATAATGCTGAGGCATTTTTGCAAAAATAAACCTCAACCACTGACTCTTCACAGTTTCATTTTTGGTTCATCTGCACACTTCCAATAATCTCCAGCTGAGCACAGCGTCTTTCCGACAGCGATTTGTTTGAGGAACTATGAGTCGACTCTTTTATGGATAAATCAATAGTTTTAAACAATGTACACTTTCAGATTTAAGCCTTAGCTGGATATTTCACTTCACTTAGAGCTGTGTAACATACTGCATGGAAGGTCATTTTCAAAAACACATAATAGCGGCTCTTCAATATGAAATGCAGCGCTGACACACATAAAGCAGAACAAAACATTGATCAGTTTCATTTTAAAAAAAATAGACTGCTTCATTGGTTCAGTTTTTTAAAGTACATAGCCACTTAATGCTGGATGAAATCTTTTAAGAACTTTTAAGAGTTGTTACAAAGCTCTCTAATATAAACCACAAATGGAACATTCTCAATCTCAACAAATCCGTAGTAACTGTAGTAGTAGTAGTATCTTCCCATCCACCTGTACATCAATTTTAAAAGTGGCCCTAAAAGTACAAAATCTACTATGCATTTGTAGCAATGCGTCCTTGCCTACTGATGCGCAAGTAATTTATTATTTATTATATAATTTATTATATACAAAAGATAGGGGCTTTTCCTTTCGCAGCAAATTTAGTTTCTCTTTGTGATATTTGACCCCAGTTTATCAGGAAGTCATAATGTTGTTCTCTTTGACACATTGGATTGAAACAATGTGTATTTTCTACGATTTTTCAGTTTTTGAAACTTTAAGCACGATAGATAAGTCACTAATCACATTTAACTTTTACTTTTTATTTTGGTAGTGAAGGTGCTGTACTCATAGTTTTCAATATCTACAAGTGAATAATATGAGGCTGTTAGAATTTTACTTGGTACTGCTTTTCCAATGAACATAAATCTGAATCCATACACACGCTCCTGCTTCTCTCAAGTTAAGCTACTTTAGAATGTTTTTTATTGATTTGTAAGGATGTTTTCAGCTTTAATAGGCAGGTGATTGGAGACAGGAAAGCAGAGAGAGGGGGGAAGGATTGGCAAAGGACCTCAAGCGGGGAATCAAACTGGGGTCGCCGTGAGCACCTCATTGCTACTGTATGTCAATGTACTTAACCTCCTATTAATGTACTTAAACTCATATGTGTTTCTAAAAGACTATACTTGCAATATTATTAATGTTATTTGTGCCTCGCTATCAAATGAGGTGTTGGTGCCACCGTCGGTAAATTTCAACAGTGCTCTCAAATGTTAGTCTGGAGTCCTTCAGTGTAAAAACCGCTTCTCATAATAAATATTGCTAAATCATCATCTCTCACAGTGTGTGAAATGGTTAGTTCAAGGGACTGGTCTATCTAAACCCTTTCCAAGAGCTTGCTTAACTCTGATTTGGAAGAGATTGTCTTTATCTCTTGTGATTGGGCTATGTTCGTAACCAAATGCTTAACGTTCATTTGTGCTTCTTAAGCACTGTGACATGATCAGCAACAAATCAGTTTTCCTGTCATTTTGATGGCTTGATTTGAAACTTTGCAGACCTTTTTACATTCTCAAACATGGCTACATTACACACTACATGGTAGTCTGTAATAATCAAAAACTAAACTGTTTTTATGGAGGTTTAATCTTTATTTGATAGGTCAGTGGAGAGGGACATGGCAGTGAATGGGAGCAGAGAGAGAGAAGAAGGTTCGACAAAGGACCTCAAGCCGGGAATTGAACTTAAGTTACCGTGTGTATCACAGTGCTATATGCTGACGCACTTAACCACTAGGTGGTTGGTGCAGACAATAGGGGTATTTTTAATCCATTTTGGGTTTGTCTATCTATGAGTTCTTGATACCTAGAGAGAGAGGGATCACTTTCTCATTCATCTCAGAGGCAATTGCTCACTGGCGTAGAGCCAGGCCTAGAAGTGCGTGGCCTGCAGGCTGCCATCCTCATGGGCTCAGTTCTGCTGCCAGGTTGTTTTGAGCCAATTAACTGAACTTAAATGGCATGTGACTAATGACTGTAGAGCCCAGAGGAAAATGATGTCATGAACACACTGATTGGAAACAGAACGCACACAGTCCCAAACTCTTCATCTTGAGCTGAGAAGTCGACAGAAGCAGCAAAAAATGATGTTCATTTGCATTTTAGGAGCCGCTTAAAAAGAATTAGGCTCTTTTGAAGCTTCTACAGTTTTATAGTGAAATAAAAAGTTTTATTACATGCTTCAGCTCTGAATTAATATATATTTTTTACAATCTGCTGACATCTCCCTTCATCTCCCTTCATCATTGTTAATTTTGCTAGAGTGAACCTTGTTTATTGATTTAATTTAATTTAATTAATTTACAGTTAACGTTTTTAATGTTTTTTAATATAGAAAGAAATGTCCCATTCAAAGTTAAATATTTATGTTAAATGATCAAGTTGTTTTCTTACATTTCCAAAAACAAAAATTATACAAAAATGTATGATGCTGCCTCAGTTTGGCTAATTCCAATTTATTTTCAGTATTATCTCCCTTTAACACATTTTTCCAGCAAAATAAATTTGAAAAGGCTGTTTTATGAACCTTTATTCTCATCATATTATAAAGATGCTTATGGTGCAATAGGTAATAATGCTTTACACCATGTGCTCAACTAAGCAGCAGTACTAAAATATTTAATAATAATTTCAATAGAGACTCCAGTATATATTTAACTGCGAGGATAAATCTGTACTGACAGTAGATGCATTTAAAAATGGGCTAGAGTACTTGAACAACAAGACCTACATAAATCAGTAGACTACACTTTGTTCATTTTTGCTTTAAAATGTCCATAAAGAGACCAAAAATAAATCCACTTGAATTAAGCATGTAATGTAAGTCCTTTGAAGAGACACATTCACTTGATGTGATGAGCATATCTAAACAATTCACAATTTGAATTAAAATACTTTTTAAATTTATTGTTATGGCTGGAATTGAGGTTAGTTAATCTTAATTTATTTTATGTTGTCTGTTTTAAAGACAATTTTACTACAGTTTTATTTATTAAACTTAATACTATGTGATTTCTTTGTGAAATGTTTTGTTATGCACTTCTTGTGCACTGAATACATTTAGAATGCATGTATGTAGCTTGTTTGAAAAAGCACAAACAGTTGCTAAAATCGCAAATAAAATCGCGATTGCAATATTTGTTCTGAAAATCGCAATATGATTATTTTGTCCATATTGCACAGCCCTAACATATATATATATATATATATATATATATATATATATATATATATATATATATATAGAGAGAGAGAGAGAGAGAGAGAGAGAGAGAGAGAGAGAGAGAGAGAGAGAGATTTTCTTCCTGCTTTTCACTTTCATACTTTCATTATCCCAAATATTTCAAAGAATTGTCTAATTCAGAGAAATAGGTAAATTTAACTAGAGACGCGAACCCTGTTTTGCATCACCTTGCTAATGACATCTCACAAACACTTGTTTATATGTGAATAAGAATCTAAATTATTTGGATTAAACCACTATTTTATTTTATTTTTAGGATCTTTATGGATATCATCTGCTTTATAGTGCTATCCTGTTCTCTTATTTTATGCTGTGTGTATATATTTACTCAAATGTATTTTTTCCTTGTAATAATTTCCGGACTATCAGTATCGGAATTGCAGTCCTTACTAACCTTGAGATAGCTTGATATCTCTCTCTCTATATATAGTATTAGATATATAGTATCATAACTTGTTCAAGTCATTGCTTGCCATGATAAATGGAGATGTGGCGTGCAATGCCTTATAAGAACATGGTTGTATGTTGATGCATAGGAGTGTGTCATACATTTTCACAGCTATATGTGCTGGAAGAGCTATATTGATCAAGGAACTAACAAGTAAAGTGAATCTGACAGACAATCTATATTTCCCAGAATCTCAGAGTGATTGATATAATATCTGCCCACAGCGAGGAGCTCATAAGTTAAAGTTGTGTTGCTGTTATATTAAAGAGACAGAAGAACCGCTGTTATCAGATTAACTTGCTGTTATTTTCAATGTAATACAGTTAGCCGCCAGTCTACTATTAACACCTGCACTTTAAGTTTCTGATCTACACAGGTCGATTCCGGTTTTGCTTGGTTTGATACAGCTTACTTGTCCTTGGACTTAGCGATGGTTTCTCCGGGGCCCGATCAAATGTGTCTGTTTTTGTTTGTAAAGGTTTGATTCAGGTCTCGGTTTGTTAAAGATGGGTTATTTTCTACATCTGGAGAGTTCCGTTTCATAACACTACAACATGGCAGCTATGCATGCATGACAAACACAATTTGCTTAGTGCCGTTGCAGCTGTCAGTGCTGAATAAAGACCTGGTCTTATGAATCACCCATCCTCATCTGTCTGTCTGCAAGAACAGCCGGCAGCACATCTGTGGGAAACGCCACCCGCTCCTCGCTCAGTCTGTCTCTCCGTCTGTCTCACGCTCTGTGCTTTTCACTCACTCCGTCCTTCACTTCTCACTCCTCTCTACATTTCAAATACATATAATCATCGATTTGCATCTCGGCATCAAGTAAATCAGGACCCTTGAGCCCACAGAGCAGCCGATGTACGCGCATCACGTAGAGGAATTAAAACAGATGCAATCCTGAGCGCAGATGCAATCCAATTTAGATTCCTCAAAGTGTTTTTCAAAACTTGTGGAATTTTTGATGATTGATAGATTGACATGTAGTCGTTTTAAATGAATGCATTTAATTTATTAAAGCGATTTACAAAGATTTTACATCTAATGCGTGACACTGAGCTTTGATAAAGCAGTTAAAGCACTATGATAGACAACTCTGTGTAGTAAATATAGCATTCATTTATGTATGACTTATTTATGTTTGACTTTAGATAGATGTTACTATTGTTAAATCAATGAATTGACAAATTGCTGATAAGATGGTAACACTTTATTTTGATGGTCTATTTGAGTATTAGTAGACAGTCTGATGCTGACATTCAACAGACATTTAACTGACTATAAGAAACTTAGCAAGTACATGTCAACTTACACTAACCCTACCCCTAACCCCAACCCTAACCCTATAACTATCTACTTATAATCTAATGAGAATTAGTTGCAATGTAACTTAAATTCAACAAACGGACTATCAACATAAAGTGTGACCAATTAGATTTTATCAATCGATATGTTTAATAATTAAATTATAAACTAACCAAGCCAAGGAAATCTGTCTTTTTCAAGGAAAATATCTTTTTAATGAAGTTGAATCTCAAAATTCAGATTTTCTTCCTGCTTTTCATCAACATACCAACGTCTAGAAAAACTGCTAATGTGTTTTTAAGAGCTGGGCACTGGTACAAACTCCACAGTTCAATTTACATTCATCAACTTCTATTCATTTATGATATAGATCAAGTTTGATTCAGTATAAATTTATCATGTGTTTGTTACATCTGATTTTTGTCGTGTCAATATTTCTCAAGAAAAAAGAAACATTCAACAAGTGTAAACTAAACTGGAAACTCTGCGTGTACATTACTCTAAAATTAAAGGCTAAAACCTTTTTGCCAAATCTCAAAACTTTCTAGTGGTGTGACACGGTGTAAATTACAACTCTAAAAAAATTTAAAAGCAATTAATAAAATCACTAATAAATACCTCAGGACTAATTTTACATGCTGACAGGTCCCTATTCAAGACCATTTGACTGAACCCCCCTGTGAAGCCTATTATGTGCACATATGTGCATCAGTTTTTGTTTCAGATTTTTTTAAAATAATTTTTTTACATATCTTTTTTGAAACTGCGATAAAACTGTCAAATTTTGTTGTCCTTTAGTGTGACACTAGTGAAAAATAGATAATAATTATCTTAGATGTCCAAATTGTCATATAAAATAAATACCACTATATGAAGATAATCGAGGCGCCACGGTGGCCTAGTGGGTAGCACAATCATCACAGCAAGAAGGTCGCTGGTTCGAGCCTCGGCTGGGTCAGTTGGCATTTCTGTGTGGAGTTTGCATGTTCTCCCCGTGGTTGCGTGGGTTTGCTCCGGGTGCTCCGGTTTCCCCCACAGTCCAAAGACATGCGGTATAGGTGAATTGGGTGAACTAAATTGTCCATAGTGTGTGTTTGTGAGTGTGTATGAGTGTGAGTGTTTCCCAGAGATGGGTTGCAGCTGTAAGGGCATCCGCTGCATAAAACAAATGCTGGATAAGTTGGCGGTTCATTCCGCTGTGGCGACCCCGGATTAATAAAGGGACCAAGCCGAAAAGAAAATGAATGAATTAATAAATGAATGAATGAAGATAATCGGCTCACAATGAAGATAAATCGCTCTCATGCTATTTAATTGTTTAATTATTTTTTTCATAATTGTTGGCATGTCACACTATAGGATATATTTATGGTACATTTCAGTGAAAAGTAAAGAGTAAAAAAATAAATAAATCAGTGACTCCTTATTAGGGCTGGGTATCGAGTTCGATACTTTTTAAGCACCGACCGAATCGTCTCTATACTATCGAGTATCGAAAAAATCATTTGCGTTCGGTACCAAATTTCGATACCCAAGGGTCTAATCTTGTCAACGTCAGTGAGCTAGAAAACCTGCGGCATCCTAAACGTGCCCGGATCAAATGCTGGTGATTGGCTGCTGCGAGGCTGTCTCAATAGTTCACGGCAGTTTCGCCCACTCGCCCAGAGCTTGTCAAATGTGAGGCTGTACACTTTAAAGGGCCACGAAACACCAAAACACATTTTTTGAACTGTTGACAGTCATATATGTGTCCCATGCTGCTATAAACACCATTAGTACACATATAATTGACTAAAAAGTGAAAATTGGTTTTTGCGTTATTTCGAGCAAATTCGTTCTTCCGGTTTGAAACGAATTTTTGAGGCTGCGTCACGCCGATGAGATCCTTGCGTATATTCCAGCGTGGAGAGTGGACGCCTGTCTCAGCCAGAACATTCTGACGTCTCTGAGTGTACGGCATTAATTCACGAGAAAGACTTGGTTCAAACCAACCAGAGCGCTCTATTGTGTACGCGGCACAACTTCATTAATATTCATGATCGCTTCGAAGATTGTATCTGTTATGCTGCGCTCATAGCAGTTGCGAAAGACGCGTCAAGCGCGAGTGATTTACATGCTAAGTCAATGCAAAGGCGCGAATAGGCATCCTGCGGCGCGATACGAGCGAATGGCTTCAGTTTGAAAATGAAATAAAAAAGTGGTTCAGCGGACATTCGCGCCGCGTTAACCAATCAGGAGCTTGCTCTTGTGGGGGTGTGATTATGACGTAGCGCCTGTTGTTGGTGTCCTGAGGGAAAACTCGGCTCGGCTCAGTCAGAAGCACCGCTGAAAGCTTCCATCATCCAGGTTCAGTTTCTGGAGGAGTTTATGAACTCATAGAGCTCCGTGCACCTCTGAAATAATCTAGTAGACTCAGATACAGCTCCAAACGAATCGAAGCTGTTTATCAGCCTTCATAAAGTACATAAAACATTTATTCTCTCTATAAAACCCCTGTTAGCCATTTAGCAATAAAGCTACAGTCACCAAACCATAGACAGAAGCCCTGTCCATCACGCGAATCCGAAAATAAAGAGAAAGTGCCGTTAAAGTCAACAAATTAATAATTCTGCAAATAATTCGATTACTGATGTCCATGTAAACACAGTCTGTGTGAAAATGAGCGCATACCCAAATGGAAACTCCCATTTTTATGCAAAACCTTCCCCTTTTTCCCCTTCCCCGACACTCCCACCTAAACAGAGCTGGACACACCCACTTTACTGAGCTTTTCCAAACTAGAGGTGTGAAAACACCACGCTGAGACTGGGTGGTTTCGTGGTGCTTTAAAGCATAGCATAAATTTAACGCAAACGATGTTTAAGCGATCAAAAGTATGGCTACATTATGCAAAGATTGATGGCAACAGCTTGCGATGCAATATCTGTAAAAAAAGTTATCGCGACCAAGAATGGCAACACGTCTGATATGATAAAACACCTCGCAGTACACGGAATTAATTTACGAGCAGAAAGTTGCTCTGTGTTTGACTGCAAGAAGATTACGCCGGCGCAGTCATCATCATCATCATCATCATCATCCTCTCAGTATTTTCCTGACTCCAACAATGTGCCCAGCGCAAGCGTCGTCCTCCGTGACTGATGAGCGATAGCTGGGGCTCCGAAATGTAAACAGACATACAAGATCCGTTAACTTCTAGCGCTTCTTGCTTGTGTACTGTTAAAGTTAGGTTTGTGCGGGGTAAATTTATGTATCAGACTTTATTTGATTCTGTGATGTGTACATTTCTTATGTTAAGTACGCAAGTGAGTGCAATGCGTTTTGCCCCTAGGGGTTTGCCGTAGCTGGGTTTTATGAGCATGCGCACAGGAGCTGCAGGTACTGAAGTGTGAGAGAAAACTGTTCAGAATAAATGAGTTCAGTCGCCTCCGTTTGTTGTTTTGCATGATTCAGTGTTTAAGCGGACCCTGTACAAACGCTCGGTTGCATTTAATAATCCTTTTTTTGGACCTAACGTACGCTGTGTAACGTTGTGTACTGTTTTGATGGCTTGAAATATCTAGCTAAGTTAATACTGAAATGCTTTGAGCTTAACAGTAAATGATGAAGTTTACATTAAACTTACCTTATTTAAATGTCCACCCGAATGTTGTTCCAAACCCATAAGATCTTTGTTTATCTTCAGAACACAAATAAAGATAATTTGGATTTAATCCAAGAGCTTTATGATCCTCCCTTAGATTTACTGGATATGCATTTTTTTAATAACCAGAAAGGAACCAAAAACGTAGTCTAAATAAGTCCATGCGATATTAGTGGTTCAATCATAATTATATGACGCGCCGAGATTTATCTATGTGAGGATCAGAAAGCTCTTGGATTAAATCCAAAATATCTTCATTTGTAGATAATTAATGACAGAATTTCAGTTTTTGTGTGAACTAAACCTTCAAGCGGCAGTAAGCCTCACAGATACTTAAAATCGATTGACTTAAAACTGCTTGAACTTTATTAGAACTGTTTGCACTAATATATAGTGTTAACTACACTTCATTTTGTGCTTTGTTTATTGGTCTTAGAGATAAGCCTGCTGTGAAAAGTGTCACAAACATCCTAAAACAATTAAACCAAAGTTTCTCTGAGATTGTGTTATGTAATCTTGTTAAAATATATTTCTTAAAATAAAAGTATCAAAAAAAAGTATCGTTCGGAACCGGTATCGAATTCAGGGTATCGGTATTGGTATCGTATCGAAAATTTTGGAACGATACCCAGCCCTACTCCTTATATGTTATAAGTTATAACTTCAGATTACAGAAACATACCAATTATTTCCTAATTTTTGAAGAAAATTAAGTCTGATGTTTTTTTGTCTGATGTATTTTTACGGATTGTTTGTCAACTACCATATATTTTATAGTAAAAAAGTTTCAATAAAACAAAACACATGTCTGTAGTGTATGAGTGTGAATGTGTGTGTATGGATGTTTCCCAGAGATGGGTTGTGGCTGGAAGGGCATCCGCTTCGTAAAAACATGCTGGATAATTTGGCGGTTGATTCCGCTGTGGTGACCCCGGATTAATAAAAGGACTAAGCTGACAAGAAAATGAATGAATGAAAACTAGTGCTGCACGATTAATCATATCGCAATCGCGATGTCAGCCTATGCGATTACATTACAGATGTTGCGATTATATTAAATAAACGAATGCATTTGTGGACATAACAAGACATTTAAGAAAGAAATTGCACCGCCATTTTTGTAGTTTCCTTTTAATACGATTACAATGTAACGCAATTAAAAAAGAACTACACGACCCAGAAGCCATCAGGACTGTGTGTGTGTGTGTCTGAGTATCACGTGCTGACAAGCGCGACCGAGCCAGAGCAAACACAGTGATAATGTCTGCTTGTCTCCTCCAAAAACAGCTTGGACATCGCGTGATGTTCTGAACGTGTATAATATGTTTGCGGCAGATAGACACGAGACGCTTTCTGTATGTTCTAAACCAAAAGGTTCAGTTAAAGCGAAATGACCGCGATGTGCAGACATTTTTCCATTTTGGTGCTTTGCTTTCGTGCCCGTTGCCTGGCAACAGACGTACACAAAACATTGGCTTGATGACGCAAACGTACCGGGGTTCAGAAGGAAAAAAGACAGTGTGAACACAAACCAACCAAGCAGGTGGCAAGGGGGGACAATCGAACTTCGGTACGGTCCAGGCAATTGAACCAAGTGTGAAAGCACCCTTAAAAACATTATTTGCAGCGGTGAGTCAGAAGTAATGACGTCCATTAATGAACAGAACTACTGGGGAAGTTGGAAATATTAGTGAAGGTCGTGAGAGTAAATGTGACGGTGATAGCACGTCGTAACCTGCTTGTAAAACATGCTTAATCCTAGTCAAGTACACCGATGATTCAGGGACGAGCGGTCTAAAAAGGCACACTCGCAGGCAAGTTCGGGAAAGAATCAGCCAAACACCTTTTCGTCCTTCAAGCGAAATTGTTGTCGGGTGTCAAGTCTCCTCTAACCGACAAAATTGCTCTCAACCGTCATCATAGGTTCAGCGTTTTCATTCAAAGTAAATTACTGAATTAAATTGAAACTAGAAGAATTATTGTGTGCATGTATGGTGGTAAGTGACGAGGAATATCTGCTGTTAACCTTTCCATGTGCCCAACGTTCTCTATAAAACCAGAAACATGCTGAAGGTTTTCATGTAGGATGCATATAATGCATATGGCCACGTTTTAAATTAAATCAAATAAGCAGAACCAAAAGTTGTATGTATGTGTGTATGTATGTATGTGTGTGTGTGTGTGTGTGTGTGTGTGTGTGTGTGTGTGTATGTATAACCGACAAATATGATATGTTTAAATAGGGCATGCTGCATTTCTCTCTCATAAACAATAATGCAAAGCGATACATATAAAATATTGTTATATTTCATTTAATAATTGCAAGAAATATGAAATATGGAAAATATGGAATATGAAAATAAGTTTACAATAATGCAGATATTTATTTTGTAAAAAATATTTATTTTAAAACCATTTCAAGTTGAAGAAACGCACACTTCAGCATTATTACTAATCTGTGTGTGCAATTTTCTTAAAAACTCATTAAATTGACTTACAATACCATTTATAATCGAAATCGCATATCGCAATATTGACCTTAATAATCGCAATTTTCCCAAATCGTGCAGCCCTAATGAAACCAAAATGAAAACAAATACAATACAAGCCCTAATGAAAACAAAACACAGATAATATAGACTGCAATGTATTTTAATTTTTTTCTTTCTTTTTCTTTTTTGATAAAAATTATGTGGTTAAGTTTGACTGTGTTTATCTTTAAATTCACATTGTGTTTTTAGTAGACACATTTAAGCTATTTTAAAATATTTTTTAAAAGTTACTTGTGACTGCTTACATTTTCTAAACGTATTGCTTAGTTCATTTTTCTAACTATAAGCTGGTTGCTGTTGCCAAGCGACATAGTATCTTGCCACATTAATATGCCCGTGTACACTACATAATAATCAATACTGTATAAATCAAACATATGCTCTTAAAATCCTTGACCTCCTTTGAAATTTAAATGCACATTTTCAATAAGGAAAAACATCTTGGTTATGGATGCAACTCAATTCATCAGCTTCTAAACAAAATCTGTTTCCAGCATAATTTCCTGCAGTGATCTTAGTCACTAGTCGCATTGATGGTTCCGGTGAAAGCAATGGAGCCGCAACAATTCATGACCTGTCAACCCTGATACTCAGGACAATCCACCAGCCTCAAAGCACTCGATATTTAAACAAATATCTCTTTGTAACACAGCACACACACACACACACACACACACACACGTGCACTCACTCCCACTCTCTCCAAAGCCACAATCTCACCCTGACTTGAAAAAGCATCACGGTTTCAGCACACAGTTGTCATAACATCAAACTTGTCAGCATAATCACACAAGGTTTGAAAGCAGAGCAGATGTTGTCAGTTTGGCTGACCTTTTAACAGTTTTTTTTTCTTAAATGATTGACAGTTTGAGGGAACGTTTGCTGAGCTTGACGTTTTTCACAACATGCAGATGTATCCCAGAGCTCCAGTCATGCTGCTGTTTTTTCATGCAGGACAATGTCAATGCAAGTGATAAAAGGAAAATGGAAAACCAGCGATGTCTCAAATTTTTCCCTTGTAAATGAAATATTGCAAGTGTCATATGACCAGAAATAATGAAGTGGAGAAGTTATCTGGGGGATTTCAAGCCTGAAATAATTGCCTTTTTTTGCAAAAACACCAGGCTATGTGTATAGTGGCTTGACACAAAGGATCTGTGCAGCATGCATGTGCAATTCAGTGTGACTTTTTGAAGCCATAAGTATACTTTTTACAAACACACACAGACAAACACACCGCCTTTTAAAGTATACTTCTTTTGATAGCACAGATGAACACATGCACATACAGTACAGTAAGAAAGATTTGTCCAGAGTGTTGTTACTCACCAAAACTAATGAACTATAAAGATATTTTTGAGCCTATTAATATGAGTTGTAGAGTTTTTTAATGCACGTCTACACATGCACTCATCAACAAAAGAGTATTTTTTACCATATTCAGTTGTTTGTTGTTTTTCTTGTTCTGTCTCCATTTTATTCTTTCCTTAAATCAACGGCCTGGGCCAGTGTTGTCACATTTTGGACAAACTAATTAAATTGCGTGGGTGGGCTATGTGTACATAGCCCTACAAAAATCCAGTGGTGTATTTAGGCCCAATCCCATTTCTACCACTTCCATTAATCTCATTTCTCGATTTATTATTATTATTTTATGTTTAGTTGGAGGGACTGTGGTTGGTGAAAAGGACCAGATCACTTCAAAAAACTTTACAGAACCTTACAGTATGTCAAATGGCAGGGGTGTGAGAAATTTCCCAGTATACACTGGCTACAGTGGCAACATGGCTACCCAGGTGACCAAGGAGAATGCATTAATTTTTGTGTTGCATTCAGTACTCAAAGGATCAGAGTTCAAAGGATCATTTTCAAAACTAGCACCATATTTTTTGTGTATGGAAATTTATCATGGTTTTATTACAAATAAAATAGTAATATAACATGGTCTGTTTATTTAAACCATGGTACTGTAAGCACAAATCAGCAGTGGCTTAGAAACACTAACTATACTTTTGTCATGATTTTTGAGTAAATCTGTGGTTTCACATATCTTAGTTAATGGTCCAAAAACATAATTGCTACACTTCTACTAATATAAATCCACGGATAACTTTCACAAACTAAATGACTAAATTGACTAAATCCTATATCAGAAATGAAAGTCTAGCAGCAGGGAATATGATTTTCTTGTACAGCACGAATGGCCATATGTGAACACATGTTAGCTACACACACACACACACACACACACACACACACACACACACACACACA
>CAIGQQ010039592.1:1723578-1738070 GCA_903798035.1 Danio albolineatus | reverse complement strand
TTATATTATATTATATTATATTATATTATATTATATTATATTATATGTTATCTATGTACTGAATACTGGGTCACAAGCCATACATCAAATGTGATATAATTCTTGTTCTTGTAGACAAATGGGTAAATCCCTGTAGCTTAATGATAATGGCAAAGCATGAAGATACAAAAATGAAAATTAATGCTTGTGATACTGTAATACTGTGATCCTTAAAATGAGACTTCATATATATAAAAATTCTAATTATTCTTGCATATGTATGTTGGTACAATATATAGGCCACTATTGCATTGAACGACATTGACATTACACTGATTGTGACAGTCACAGTGTTTTGGCTCAGACAAAATAAATTATATATATATACGACAGGTTTTGAGAAATCACAGACAAATGGCCAAAATCACAGGCAAATCGGTGCTCGTTCATGTGAACAACAATCACACAGTGTGAACTATCAAAGACGCATGAGTCGCAGACACGAGTCAGATATCAAAATCAGTTGCCAAGTGTGCTTCACACACACACACAATGAACTTGCTTTGGCTACAGAAGCTTCCAGTGTACATAAAGTGACAAGTGACAACACAGAATAAATGTTAAAAAAAGACGATAGACATTAAACAGAGATGCAGTCAGTCCAACAATTTGCTGATATTTGGCATGCTAAATGGGTATGGGTATCTGTAGGCCAGCGGGAGGTTGGGGGAGAAGTTAAAAGTGCGTCTTTTTTAGTCTATTTGGACCCAAGAAATGGAGGAAAAACTAGTGAAAATTTGGCAGGAGCACCCGTGCCTGTTTGACGTGTCATCTGAGCAACTATCGACACCATGTCAAAAAAAGAAAAAGAGTTGGAGAGAAATTGCTAATTCACCTCAAAAGCCAGGAGAGCAAAATAAGTACATTTTCTACCCCACTAAAGGCTTCTTTCTTATTATGTAGTTAATGTTATTATGTTGTTAATGTAGTTATTATGTAGTAATTTGATGTTTCACAGTCACTTATCACGTGTGTTTGGTGGTAGTTTACGGACCGAGACAAAGTTGTCGTTGATTCTTTCTGTTTTAAAGTCATGCAGTGTGAAACCCTTTGTCACCAATCCGTCTTGCAGTGTAAACAAAGTAGCGACAAAACACTACCCCAGATAGTCATGCTGTGTGAAAACATCTGTGACACGACTACTTTGAAAATCCTGCAACGTCAGTAAACCTGTTGTAACCTGGAACTGTTAAGTTGAGGTAACATAATTTTTTTTAATTATGCACCGTTCGTTTACTTAATTATTTTAAAGCAAGCGTTTGCTCTTTTTTTTCAAATAATGTCAACTAAGTGCTTTAAAAGCTTGATTACAGTGTAGCTATGCAAAAAAAAAAAAAAAAAACGTTTGAATTATTGCCATTTCTTTTGTTGACATTTTGACGTAACAGTACTGTATGCTCCTTTTGGCCTGATTATTGTATAGGCATTAATTTCATATGTCAAAGAACAGAAGAGAAGCTCTTAGGAATGCACGTAAATGTCACATTCGTTTCATTTTCTATGAAAAAACAGAGTCCCTTACATAAAAAATCTGTCTACATGTTTGCTTTGACTACCCAGGAAGTTGGGGAATGTCTAGTTTTTGACTTTTGTTACAAACTATACATGTTGACAATAAACTCAGCACATAAAAATAGTTAATTAAACAGCCTCATTATTAACAACTAAGGCCAGGATTAAATGAAAGTGTACACCATAATGAAATGAATGAATATTTTTAGGTGTTTAAAATGCGACCTGAAGTAGTGGATAAAACTTGATTTAATCCACGTTAGAGTAATTGTTCCTTGCATACTTATACATTTTCCTCCTCAGAGACTGATGTGAGAAATCAAGCCGGTGTGGCGGTGTAGTAAATGGGCGAAAGGAAAGACTCACCGAGGATCTGTATGTTGGTTCCAGGCGGCGCCAGGTGCTGCTGGATGGTCTCGTAGAAAGTGGCCTCACACATCAGCAGGACTGTCAGACTGACCCAAACCCACAGCAGCCAAGACATCCCAACACTCCTCTGAAGACACACAGAGAGCGTCAACAGTCAGTAAAGCTAACTCTCTCCTTTCAAACTCACGTCCACTCACTTTTACTTACGCCAATGCTGTGGGCGCATTCACATCTGAAATAGTTTCTAATTAAATCTGAAATCAGACGTTATGCGAGTGTGACAGAAATTTCTCACAGCTCCAGACTTCATATCGACCGATTAGCTCTTTTAGTTTGTCAGTTAGGCCACGTTTAGCGATGAAAGTGCCAATTAGTTTCTTCAGCTACCTGACAGTCTGTTTTCCAATTTCTCTGCCTTCAAATCGCCTATTCATACTGTATATGAGAGTTATGACTAAGCAGCCACATTTTCTTTACATATCCACATAGCGCATTCTAAAACCTTCTGAATGCCAGACTGTAAAACTACAAAAGCGTCTGGAGAACTTATGAAAAGAGCCATGCGTTCGGTCTCGCTGCATGCGTAACCGGCTATAAAAATCACTGAAAGCAAGATCAGACTCAAAGTATTCATGCGGAGGGAAATAAAAAAAAAACAAATTTTACATGCATCATGTTAAAAACATGTTGAAACGTTGAAATATCTACGTTACCTGTATCATCCAGGGACAGCTGTACATAAAACTCAACACTTTGTTCTCAATCCATCCATTGTGAGGTGTCCGGTTATCCTTTCGTCCAGGTATTGCTGTCTTGTAGAAACTCTGTTCTTCTGTCTTCTCACTTTGAAGCCTGAAGCTGAAATCGGGGACAGTGCAGGACAAACAAAGAGCCAAAGAGAGAGAGAAAGAAAGAGCGCTCTGATTTAAAGCACGGCAAACCCGCTCATCTAACACTAGAATCGCCTCTTCACTCCCCTGAGCCACAGAGATGATTTTCCGCTTCACATTTAAACACAACTGAAGGGCGGTACTCTTTCTCCCTCTCTCTCTCTCTTTCTCCCTCTCTCTCTCTCACACACACTCTCTCTCTCTCTCCCTCATTTCATCTCTTTCTCTCTGTCTCTTTCTCTTAGTCCCTCACTCCATCTTTCTCCCTCTCCCCCCTTTGCGCGTAATAATTTCTCCCAGTACACGAGAGCTCTTGGCTTCCAGCTGTACGTGATCTCTCATCTAAAACCTGCCTTGATGGAGCAATCTCTGGAAACTTGGAAAATGATGCCGGGCATTTGTATCTTAATATATCGTTCGGAATGGGTGATGGTGAACTGACATTTATCACTAACTTTTTTTCTTCTTTTTTTTTTCTTGAGCAACACAAATCCTCCCCTCAAGCAGCCGAGGATTCAATATTTTTCTCTCGACACACAAACAGATTGTGGTTGTGATCTGGGAACTCGCTGGTTTTTAAGCCTCTTCTATCCTCGGCTTGTAATTGAGCTTCAGACCTTGACAGACCTGGAGTCACTTGCTTGTCACCAACAAATTGCAGGAGCTACACTGTTTTGCACAACAACAACAATGCACAGAAAACACACTTATCGTTATTTTTTTTCTTTCTTTAAATAAAGCCATGTTCAAGACAGCAGACTTAATGTTCTGTAAGATGTATAAAAAAATAATTCGTTGTTTTTGTAGCGTTTAATTGCCATTTATGTTCAAAATCTATTTCAACTTTAGAGTAGAAAAATAGTTGCAATATATTTAACAAATATATATTACAAAAATATATGAAAATAACCAATTTATTAAATTTTACAAGCCAAATATCAGTTATTACAAACTTATTAAAATCCAACTTTGAGTGGAAATAATATAATAATATGTATGTATAATTAAAATTAAATAAGAATCTATAATATTATCTGTGTGTCTATGTATGTATGTCATCGGCCACTATATTAGGTACACCTGTCCAACTGCTTGCAAATTTTAATTAGCCGATCACATGGCAGCAACTCAATGCATTTAGGCATGTAGACATGACCAAGACGATCTCCTGCAGTTTAAACTGAGCATCAGAATGGGGAAGAAAGGTGATTCAAGTGACTTTGTACGTGACATGGTTGCTGGTGCCAGACAGGCTGGTCTGAGTATTTCAGAAACTGCTGATCTACTGGGATTTTCACGTACAACCATCTCTAGGGTTTACAGAGAATGATCCAAAAAAGAGAAAATATCCAGTGAACGGCAGTTCTGTGGGTACAAATGCCTTGTTAATGCCAGAAGAGAATGGCCAGACTGGTTTGAGCGGGTAGATGGGCTAGAGCAGCAGAAGACCATAACGGGTGCCACTCGTATCAGCTAAGAACAGGAAACTGAGGCTACAATTCACACAGGCTCACCAAAATTGCACAATAGAAGGTTAGAAAAACGTTGCCTGCTCTGATGTGTCTTGACTTCTGCTGCAACTTTCAGATGGTAAAGTCAGAATTTGGCGTCAACAACATGAAAGCATAGATCCATCCTGCCTTGTATCAGCGATTCAGGCTGGTGGTGGTGGTGTAATGGTGTAGGGGATATTACCTTGGCACACTTTGAGCATCGTGTCAACGCCACAGCCTACCTTTTTATTATTGCTGACCATGTCCATCCCTTTAGACTACAGTGTACCCATGTTCTGATGGCTACTTCTAGCAGGATAATATGCCATGTCATAAAGCTTGAATCAACTCAGACTGGTTTCTTGAACATGACAATGAGTTCTCTGTACTCAAATGGCCTCCACAGTTAACTGATCTCAATCCTATAGAGCACCTTGACCAGAACATGTGCTGGATTGGTTGGCTGTTCATTCCGCTGTGGCAACCCCTGATTAATAAAGGGACTAAGCCGAAAGAAAATGAATGAATGATTATAGTATTTTTATAATTATATTTATTAGTGATGGACTGACATGATTTTTTTAATACTGATTTGAACAAAAAGCTATAAGCTGATTCCGATACAGATGCTGGTCAGTCTACAATCTAACAATCTGCAAAGGTTTTTTTTTGCTATTCCATATTTCTTTTAACAACAGTAACTTTTGTTTGATATAATAGAGCCTATTTATCCTAACAAATGAAACCAGTGCTGTTGCTGTAATTTTTGCTGCGACTTTCGGATGGTAGAGTCAGAATTTGGCGTCAACAACATAAAAACATAGATCCATCCTGCCTTCAGCGAATCAGGCTGGTGGTGGTGGTGTAATGTAGTAATAATACACATATATACATTTATACAAATATATTTACTTGTGTATATACTATACAAGTATATATACTATATTTACTATATATATGTATAAATGTATATGAATGTGTGTGTGTAAATATATATATATAGGGCTGTCAATATAAATATATATATATTAGGGCTGTCAAAATTAGCGCGATTAATTTGAAATATTTAACGCGTTAAAAATAATAATAATTAAAAAAAGTTAACGCATTTAACGCAGTGGCTTTTTTTTTTTTTTTCGTGTTGTGGCAAACGTGTGTTCAGGGCCGGCGCGTCCATAGAGGCGACCTAGGCGGCCGCCTTGGGCAGCAGAATAGTGAGCAAACCCCCCGGTCCTCACTTTAATCCGTGACACCTACCCCCTCCCTCCCGGTCCTCACCTTCATCCGTGAACCGGTCACTTTCTTTTTCACTTTCGGATTGTGGGCAGTGTGAGTTCAGTTACACTCTAAAAAAAAAAGGTGCTAAATAGCACCAAAACTGGTTCTTTGGTCGTAACGAGGGGGGAACCTTTTTTGGTGCTATACAGCACCTTAAAAAAATAGGTGCTATATAGTACTTTTGTCAAATGGTGCTATATTGCACCTATATTTTAAGGTGCTCATTATGTTACTTTACCCTTTCCGCAAATAAAACCAGCATAAAAGTTATGAGAATTAGCTATAAGAACAAGTGCTTACTAGTAGTATTGGTGCTATATAGCACTTTAAACACCCCAAAGAACCACTGAAAAACCTTTATGGTGCTTTAAATGTTCTTTACACAGTAAAAAAGCTATATAGCACCCTGACCACCTGAAAGAACCACTGAAGAACCACTGAAGAACCTTTATGGTGCTTTAAAGGTTCTTTACACAGTAAAAGTGCTAAATAGCACCTCAAATATCGCAAAGAACTTCTGAAGAACCACTGAAGAACCTTTTTTTTTTAGAGTGTACTACAGCCCATTCCTCTCTAAGTTGATTCCAAGCACCCTCAAATGTTTCATTAAGTTTGACGTGTTTCCCCCCTACACACACTTTTGTAAAGCGTCTGCTTCGCGTTGCTGTATCAGAATCCTTGCCTGAGAAATACAGCCATACTTTAAGAACCGTAGTCATGCGTGGTGATGATCTGAAGGGAGTGCGCTGTACTGCGCTTTCTCTCTCTCTCTCTCTCTCTCTCTCTCTCTCTCTCTCTGTCTGTGTGTGTGTGTGTGCGTGCGTGCGCGTGTGTGTGTTGTCACCCAACAATGTCAATAGACTGGACTGTCTTAGCACCTGGCTAAATGTTAAGGAGGACTAAGCAAAATCTTTTCTACTTTATAATTAATGTTCTCAACTCGCAATACAACTTTGCAATGAATACAATTGTTTGTAATCAATACTTCATTATTATTATTATTATTATTATTATTATTATTATTTTCCAATTTCCATATTTGCAATGCCTGTATTTTGGATTTTTTTGTAGTTCACTTAGAATCCAACATGAAAATAATTTTTGTTTGTTATTGGCATTGATTGTTTTAAAATTCAAATGGCACTTACATGCCTGTGTTTTTATTTCTGTAATAAATACAGCTTTTCGTGATTAATCACAAAAAAAGTGTGATTAATTAGTTAATTTTTTAATGAATTGACAGCCCTAATATATATATATATATATATATATATATATATATCCCTGTTCAAACTGCAAATCAACCACAGAACTTACAAGCTGAACAATGCACTGAAGCCATCCTTCCTATATAGAGAGCTCCTACTCAGCCTGCCTACTGCCTCCCCTCATGGCCCGATCCCTTCCACCTGCCGATATTCCTCCCACTAAACACCAGTCACTTCTGCTGCTTCTCAATAACAGGGATCTACAGAATGCCTGTGTTTCCCTGAGTGGATTTTGTCTTTTCAATAGCAGCAGCTGTATACACTTGAGTAGAGTAGAGTAGATCTGTCAGGACTCCTCAAACAGTTTGAACTGAGACCTTCGGCCACTCTCTGCCAGCTGGAGATTTCTCAGCTATTCTTGCAAAGTTAGAGTTAATTTTTTTTTGGACAAGCTGGAGAGAGCACACTGTGTGCTGAAGTCTTAATGTTTTTTTTTTTACTTACTCCCTTTTAAGCCTGATGTACAAGTTCACCCAGATGTAACTGTGAAATGGGTTTTATAGCAATGTCTTAAACAGTTTGGGCTCATTTTAGAAAGTGAAATTCAACTCTTGTCAGATTGTGAATAAAATCGTTCTTTAGTCCTGCTCCATTCATTCTCTACTGGAACATTTAATTATTTAAACCAACTCCAACTCACTGAAAATTTTAACTGTGAGAGATGCTTGCGTTTGTGTAAACAATTTGCTTATGGTCATTGCATTTCCTGCTAAGAAATCTGTGATATTTCTGCTTAAACTGAGCAGCTGTGGTTGGCATAAGCTTTTCGTCAAAAATGCACTAGCAAAATTTTACATTTTAATATAATGCAATGTATTTGAACAACTTAAAAAGGAAAGAAAAAAGAAAAAACTGTACATCTAGCAGTGTTTTAGTATAAAATTCCATAACCTATTGTATGTCCTGTTTTATATTTTACATTACTTGCAGAATCTGTAAATAATTTTAACAAAATTAGAGAGATCATACAAAATGCATGTTCTTTTTAAATTTAGTACTGTCCTGAGTGAGATATTCTACATCTTTTTTGACTAACTGCATCTCTGTTTAATGTCTATCGTCTTTTTTCTTCATATTTATTTTGTGTTGTTACTTTATGTACACTGAAAGCTTCTGTAGCCAAAGCGAATTCCTTGTCACACTTGGCAATAAAACTGATTCTAATAAAAGATGTTTACATATAGTTCACAAGACAATAAATGCTGGAATTATTTAAGTAACCCTCTGGTTTTTAATACTATATGCAATTACCTGATGATTTCCCTTCATTGTTCGGATAAGTTAAAACGGCTGCTGTTCTTCTTCAGAAAAAAAAAAAAAAAAACGTCCTCCATGTCCTGCAGAGTCTTCAGTTTCCAGCATCTTTTGCATATTTGAAACCTTTCCAGCAGTGACTATGATTTTGAGATCCTCCTTCTCACACTGAGGACAATTGAGGGACTCAAATACAACTGTTAAAAAAGGTTCAAATGCTCACTGAAGCTCCAGAAGCAAAGACGATGCATTAACACAGCTGAAAACTTTTTGAATTTAAAGATCAAGGCAAATTTTTCATTATTTATCTCCCGGGAAGCATACAAGTGTCTTTTGTTTCTTTTAAAGGGCAGTACTAATAGGAAGAATAAAAATAACACTCTTTTAGCAGCACACTCGTCGTTTTCAAGGCTGCAATGCAGTTATTTTAACATTTAAAGTCATGGACATGATCATGTTTGTGTCTATGATATATATATATTATATTATATATATTTATTTATTTATTTATTTATTTATTTATTTATTTTTATATATATATTATTATTATTATTTCTAATAATAATAATTATTATATTTATTTTACAAAGTAACTTTAGAAAGTAGCATCTCAAAGTCCTTTACATACATATAAAAAATATAGAAAAAAAGGTCCATAGAAGGATACATTCGATAATAAAAGCAAAGAACTATGTGAAATAACATTTAAAATGCGGCTCAGTGGTTTGCACTGTCACCTCACAGCAAGAAGGTTGGTGTTTTGCATGTGGAGTTTGCATGTTCTCCCTGTGTGGGCGTGGGTTCCCTCCAGGTGCTCCTGTGTTCCCCACTGTCCAAAGATATGTGGTACAGGTGAATTGAATAAACTAAATTAGGCGTAATGTGCGAGTGTGTGTGTGAATGAGTGTATATGGGTGTTTCCCGGTTCTGGGTTGTTGCTGGATGGGGATCCCCTGCGTTAAACATGTGTTGGAATAGTTGGTGGTTCATTCCACTGTGGCAACCTCTGAAATAGAGACTAAGCTGAAGGAAAATGAATGAATGAACAATTAAAATGTAACAAAAAAGCCACCCTAAAATTGGTAAGTTTTAAGTGATGATTTAAAAACACTCAGGGATTCTCAATTCTGAATATCAGAGGGCAAAGAATTCTACGATTTAGGTGCCAATGAAGAGCCAGATGCCCATATAGTTTACCAGCAATTAAAGACACTTGCAATGTGTAAGTTTGACACCCAGTGGTTGAACTAGGTATTGCAATCCTGGTTCAAAATACACACAAAAGCAGGTTGCCAGATTGACAACACCAGCAAAGGCTGGTTTAAGTCAGGTTCTAAATTAAAGCAACGGCATGCAATAGAAGGAATATTTTCCATATTTAAAGGAGTTTTTGTCCTTACACCTGAAAATTCTATTTTAAAAGCGACTTTTATTTCTTGCAGCAGAACAACAGAAAACTGACAATGATCACCTCAGGTGCCCCTCATGTGCTTTATTCAGTGTTAAATTCTAACAATGTGAGTTTGAATTTTACTAAACATTTACTGCCATATACTGAAAGCAGCAGATGGTTCACCTCAAATCTTGAAAAAGAAAATAATCTTTTTGAAATGTAACTTTAGAACTGACTCAGTGTAAGCCAACACATATACTTATAACCTTAGGAACGGTATAGCAGAAAATTTTGGTGGTATGAAAACCTTGATTTTTTTCAAACTGCGGTATACCTTGAAAACGATTATCGTCCTATGCCTAGAATGAATTACATCAAGGGTCCTGAAATCTAGTTTGGGTAAACTGGCATTAGGCTGGTTTAATCGACCAAAACAAAGACAGGCGTAGAACACTCTATTTCAACACAGAATATCTGACTTCAGAATCCTTAGCATGTTTCTTTTATATCTGCCAACATACAGTATGATGTATTTTTATCCTCCAAAAGAGTCAAAAACATACACAAAGCATCTTTAAAAGAACAACATCACTTAGTTACCTTTGACACATTTACGAGTATTTTATTTTAGACTTCCTAAATGTTTTAGATTATTTTGAATTGCTGAATTATAGTAATTATAGTGTTTTGATGTTAATTTTGTTTTATATCTGTAAAGGCAATTGATAGAGGTTGTATCAGATATTGTTTTTGTATGGTGAGTTTTTAAGTGTCAACATGTTTTTAGTCATTTTTATTCTTGGCTTTGTTAATTTTGAAACAAACTAGAGAGAGAGAGATTTGGTTGTATATCACAGAAAAGGTGAGTGTTTTGTGCTTAGGGATTGTAATCAACACTGTTTTTGAGGTGTTCAGAGGAAATGTGCGTTTCAATGCACTAATTAGAAGTAAAACCTGGCTTATTATGTTGTGAGTGTTGTGAATAAATAAAATGGGATAACGTAACAATCTTTGAATATTTATGTTAATAAAGAAAATGTATTAGAATCAGTGTGATTTTAGCATAAGATGCTATTGTAGGGCGCCACAGTGGCGTAGTGGGTCGCACGTTTGCCTCACTGCAAGAAGGTCGCTGGTTCAAGCCTCGGCTGGGTCAGTTGGCATTTCTGTGTGGAGTTTGCATGTTCTCCCCATGGTCGTGTCCTCCGGGTGCTCCGGTTTCCCCCACAGTCCAAAGACATGTGGTATAAGTGAACTGGATAAGTTAAATTGTCCGTAGTGTATGACTGTGTATGAGTGTGTCTGGATGTTTCCCAGAGATGGGTTGCAGCTGGAAAGGCATCCACTGTGTAAAGCATATGCTGGATAAGTTGGCGGTTCATTCCGCTGTGGCGACCCCAGATGAATAAAGGGACTAAGCCGACAAGAAAATGAATGAATGAATGAATGAATGAATGAATGAATGAATGCTATTATAGTTTTTATAAATTTCATATATTTTCTTGTATTATGTTACTTTTTATATTTTAAAAATTTACTTTAAGTTTAATTGGTATATTTGGTTGATTGTTTCAAAATTTGGTAACACTTTATTTTGTCACAATTCATGCTATTAACTATTTACCTGCCTATTATTAGGATATTAACAGTATATTAGTAGTTATAAAGTATGATTATATTCTACATCCCTAATGCTAATACCTAAACCCAACTACTACCTTACTAGTGGTATTATATCCTTAGTTAATTTTCTGTTAATGGTGCGTGAATTGTGACTTATGTGTTTGTTTAGTTTTTTCAAAATATAGACTGTCCAAAATAGTCATATAAGAAAGTTTTTTTTATGTTTATATGCTACTCCAAAAGACACCAGTCTTGTGACTTGTACATGTTTAGAAGTTTAAAAGGAAAATAGCCATTTAAAAAAAAAAATATGACCAGTAGGTGGCCCTGCACAAAAACTGTAAAGGTGGCTTAAGGTTATGGCTGTCACAACACATAAATATATAGGAAATATAATAGGAAATATATAGCATCATGTCCACTTTGGCAAGCATTTCATCAAATTTGTACATTATCTGAGAACCGTTTGACTAATCAAAGAGTTCCAGAGTTGCGTTGCTGCATTCGAAATGTCATACCACTCATGTAGATACTGCATATATATTTGAACTTACTTCACGAAAGTACCTTCTTTATAGTGTGAATGTGAGTAGCATGAATGAAATTTGAATGTACTGTACAGGTATCTGCCATTTATCATTATTACATGATCTACCCGAGTCAGTTGAACTGTTTCACTCATTGTGGCCTCATAGATAGTACAGTGTCTTGGATGTGCACTTCTATTTTTTTCTGACTGTTTTCTGTCTCCAGAAAACCACGTTTTGTTTGTTTGTTGCTGTTTTTTTAGTTTATTTTGTGATTATGTCTGTCTGATAAGTGTACAATCTTGAAATTGTAGTGCAATTTTGGATAGTTGATGGTGCCAGAGGAATTGAGTTAGATACTAAAAAGTTGCTATGGTTTTGATGTTCATACTATCCCTATCAGTGTACCAAATTTTACAACTTTTTAATATGAGGTTAATGGACACCTTCATTGCTTTGGCATAGTTTAAATTAAATAGATATTGATAAAATATAAATAATTGTCATCGATGTTCTAAAATCTCCGGGCTCCTGAATTGCTAGTGTTTTCTTACTGAAGCTTTTCTTTGAGAGCAGCACTTCAGTGATTTCAGGAAGATAAACACGCTGAGATAACACCGCATCAGCATCTCTCCTGATTCCTTTGTTATCTATGGGAGGAGTGTTTAGAGAGACAGAGCACCACGATACAGCTGAGGGAATGCAGAATCAAGATGTTATTCTTTGGGTAACACTGAAATAGAGACATTTCAGCAAAACCAAGGGACCATGTAAGACAAATCCCACAAGCAGAGTTTGAGGAAATCTAGAGAACTTCAGGCGTTTGATAGAGAGAGAGAAGCAGAAATGTGCTTTAGTGCTGATAAAGCAGGGTTTTCATAATGAGCGCTGTGAAACTTTTAAATATTTACACCTTTCGGGGTGTGATTGATGTGGATTTTAACAAAAGGGAAATCAAAGGAAACGCGTACGTCAATACTTCCTCCGCTTGTGGGAGAATTGAATGTCAGTGGTATGAGAATATTTCTGTATGGAACGGAATTAGATTGAAACTCATTATCTCATGAGCACAAATCTCTCTCCTCTGATTCTTTCTAATGGCTGACAGTTACATTTCACCGTGAGCCTGCCAGATACACTATCTCACCTCTAATACAGTCTGTCTCTCAGCCGGTCCTCCCATCAGTGACTTCTCCCATACCTGCCCTGAAGAGATTACTAATGACAGGCGGAAAAAAACAGCTTCTCTCTTTCCTCCAAACGTCCTTGCAGTTCATATGTTCAATTAGAGGGTATATGGGTTGTTGCGTTTGGGCGTTGCGTTTTCATCACACATGACGGAAATGAATATAAGTAGTATTGTCATCATTTAAAATGCAGTAAATGGTTAAAGATCTTCCATGGGCCTCTTGTTATAAAGCTGCAGTGTTGTTACATGTTTTATAATTTTGAGAAAACTGGTGGGTCTGTAAACAGAAACTTCATACGTTTTGTCATCAAAAACTCTGTTTTGTTCTCTGGTGTGAGCCCATTCATGATCATGTGACAGAAGCCCATGTGAAGCCCATGACATACCTGTACTGTTTTGGATATTACATTTTTTTAGAACCACTATACAATTTATTTTGTTGTGCTCTGGTGTGACACAGCTATTTATTGAAAATGTTCAACAAGTCTGACAAGTGATAAAAAATAATAATAATTTAATATAAAATAAATAGCACTGTTTTCAATTTGATTTATTCATTCATTCATTCATTTTCTTTTCGGCTTAGTCCCTTTATTAATCCGGGGTCGCCACAGCGGAATGAACCGCCAACTTATCCAGCATTTGTTTTACGCAGCGGATGCCCTTCCAGCCACAACCCATCTCTGGGAAACACATTCATACATTGTCATTCACACACATACACTACGGACAATTTAGCTTACCCAATTCACCTGTACCGCATGTCTTTGGACTGTGGGGGAAACCGGAGCACCCGGAGGAAACCCACGCAACCACGGGGAGAACATGCAAACTCCACACAGAAATGCCAACTGGCCCAGCCGGGGATCGAACCAGCGACCTTCTTGCTGTGAGGCGAACGTGCTAACCACTCGGCCACCGTGGCGCCCTTTGATTTATTCATTAATTGATTAATTTTACTTCAGGTTAGTCCCTTTATTCATCAGGGGTCGCCACAGTTAAATGAACCGCCAACTTATATGTTTTACACAGCGGATGCCATTCAAGCTGCAACCCAGTACTGAGAAACACCCATACACACTCATTCATACACATACAAAACAGCCAATTTAGTTAATTCAAATCACCTGTACCGCATGTCTTTGGACTGTGGGGGAAACCGGAGCACCCAGAGGAAACCCACGTTAACACGGGCAGAACATGAAGACTCCACACAGAAATGCCAACTGACCTAACCACTGAGCCCTTGATTTATTTATTTCGAACAATACAATTTTAAACAATTCCTTAAAAAAATACATTTCATCATGGTCGAAATGGATGAAGCGCAAGCTTATTACTTTCTCTACCCCGTTACCACACACATCATTCATCTATTACTTCAACTTATTTCTTCTTTTACTTATCACTTTTTTTACATGAGACATATGTGAGCTTCACATGAAACATTTCATCCTGTTGGCGTCTTTGACATATTATATGGTTAATTCACCATTTGTGCATTTTTAGTTTATAACAAACCTCAAAAATACAAAGTATTGCAAACAGCCATTAACTGAAATTTTGTCGTACAGTACCTTTCTCATTTGGTTCGTTTTTCAATCACCTCTGTTAATCATATACCTTTAATAATAATACATACATATATATATATATA
>CAIGQQ010039592.1:1692850-1723178 GCA_903798035.1 Danio albolineatus | reverse complement strand
AATCGTATGCATTTAGAGCCGGAAAGAGATTTGAACCGTTCACCCCCCGAGTCCTCGGTCTGAGTCATGTCTCTTTACATTTTGTCACGTGATGAACGAACCAGAAGACTCGAAAGGTGAACTAGTCATGGCTCCTTTCGGCTCAGACTGTGTACATTGGTTGAGATTATATGGACTGTCCGTGTGACGTGAACGAACCACTGAAATTTGAAGACATGAAGAGGTGAGCTGAGCAAAGAGGCACAAATATCTTCATAGACAAAAGAGCAGACAAACAGTGAATGATTATTTTCTCTTATAGCATTCTATTTATGACTTGTTTGTAGTGTGATCAACATTTGGGCTAGTTGTACATGTGTTTGGAAGCAATTGGTAACCGTTTAATAATATATTGGCAAATTGAACAAAATGAACGAAATGACTCGAAAAAAGAGACTTTAAAAGACTTAAAGATCCGAGTCAGTAAAATGATCCGAACTTCCCATCACTATTGGATACAATGATATTAATCAAAAGCAGAAATACCTGTCATCCAGTCCTGCACATGCTTTATAAATGGATTTAGAAAAACAGCAAAAATGTTTTGTATGTTCTAAAACAAGTGTTTATGTTTTTATATGACGTGAAAAATGTAAAACTGAAATTTTATTATAGCTGCTAAGCGCAACGAAATATAGCTATAACAATTTTGGTATATACAAATTAATTAACTCGTTTCAAGCCATTTTCAACTTTCATTTTACAAAAACCTCTCTGAAAAAATATTTTCTAAAAACAACAAACAACGGAGAGTTTAGAAACATTATTTATGAAGTATTTGTATACGCTTATATAAATCAAATCGTGCAAACAGGGCATTTTATGGGTGAGTGAAACTACCTGAAAATACCATCTTTTCTGTCATCCAGTCCCGCCCAGTTTAGGACAGGCTATTCCATAAAACACTTACAGTATAAACCACACATTATAGGCTAGGGGTCTTTTCGCTTATTATAGCCCTTTTGTCTCCCTTTTAAATATAAGGCTGTTGCATAAAATAAAAAATAAAAAAGTTTTAATTTAATAAGTGGAGTTTCCTCTGCTGCATCCTCCTTGATGTTTCAATAATGCATAATAATCTTACCACCATATTAAAGACACAGCAGCCAGTAAAGGTTGCCGAGAGTTTTTGTTAAGTTTAAAAGGTGTGTTTGGGCGCGATACCCAGTGGCGGTGCTAGCTTGAATGGCACCCTGGGTGAACCACCCCATATATGCCCCCCTCCTCCCTCAATCTTATAAATAGATGGTTTATAGAATTCAATTCAATTCAATTCAATTCACCTTTATTTGTATAGCGCTTTTACAATGTAGATTGTGTCAAAGCAGCTTCACATAGAAGGTTATAGTAAATTGAAAATGTCAGTTTAGTTATTAGCTAGTATATTATTAGCTAGTATATAGCTGAGTTCAGTTTAGTTCAGTGTTGTTTAATATTCACTACTTAGAGTTCAAACACTGAAGAGTAATCCATCGGTGCGCAGCTCTAGCTGCAGTCTAGTCGCCGGACGCTGGAGAACTCGAGGCTCGTCTGTCCTTGGAGGGTCACAGGAATCCGTCTCTTGCTTGCTACTCCGCCAAGCAGCTGCTCAGGATACAGCGAGGTCCAGGGTTAAGGAGCCTTGGGATCGTCTCGTCACGGGTCTTGGATCGCATCCGTAGCGCTGGATAGTCTTTGGGGGCCTGGTGATGAGTATCCCCAGTTGGAATAGAGAACAAAGACAATAATTAGCGTAGCTGCAGTTCATAGTGTATATAAAGGAGATGCGTGGAGCACATTCATGCATCATACAGCTAAGTGACGTATTGAAACATGATCATATCCAATAGTTTAAACGTTAAAATAACTGCATTGCAGCCTTGAAAATATTTGGAGACGAGTGTACTGCTAAAAGCCGGCTGTTCCAGACTGTACCATAATTTCACAGCACTTACAGACAAACACAGTTGTTCTTGTTTTCAACCTCCTAAGATTTTGTTCTTCTCTTTCTCAAAAACTGTTTATTATTTAAGTAATTTATACCTAGCTTTAAACATACATTGTGCTGTTTTAAATTTTAACCAAATCATTAAACTGAAGTATCTTCAATTAAAAAAAAAAATTGTATGATCCAAATTTTCTATCATTCTAATTACTTTCTTCTGTTCTTCAAAAGGATTGTAAGTTAGATTTATATGTATTACTTAAATTTCAACACAATAACTCATATATGGCAACATACATTTGAAGATATGAAGATGTCTCTAAACATGGGAAAAATCACTCTCACAATATTTATATGTTACTACCATCAGTTTTTAGGACATTTTATTAAAAAAAAAAAAAAAAAAAAAACTGAAAGAATTGATAAAGTTAGCCACCCTTGTTTTCTCAAACATCAGACTTCCAACTACATAATTATAACTATTAAAAGAAACACTTTTGTTGCCTATTTGTCAACTATCCATCTGTTTAATGGTATAGCATGCCAGGGATTTGCATTGGTCATGCATTAGTATTTCACTGTCCACATTGACATCATCTATCTGAATCCAGTTTGCCTCTACATATTCACTACTTTATATTCATTATGGAAGTCTGTCGACGACAGGTGAATTCAAATAGAAACGACAGTCACCAAAGCAGCCGGCTATGAAGCGAAATCTGATTAAACATCTCATATCTGCGCGTCGTGTCTGACTGAGCGTGTTCAGGTCAAGAGGGCTTGGTTAAATAATTTAACACGTTTGAATATCTTGTCTGCTTGCGCACCATACGTTAAAGCACAGTCTGCTGACAAATGATAAATCGCCATTTATCCTGAAGTGGCTTTGTAGTTTGTGTGGCATAAGAATGCTGTGTTCATGAACTCAAGACCTCTGTCAAACAGCATTACGAGCGACATAAAGCAGCCTTGAGTCTCGCTCACGCCACATGACGCGTGAGACAAGAATCCTGCAACCGCGCGCCAATGCGAATGTAGTGTGCAGTGTGCAGTAAGTGAGTTAACCGGATATGTGTGGGCACCGAGGAGCTGAAGGTGAGCTGAAAAGCAAGATGTTCTTTTTTTATGAGCTCCAGGCATCTGGCACCTGCTCTGATCTCTCAATGGAGGGATAGATACCCTGTGGGCCTTGCACACACACACTCGTCCCACCACACAGCAAATCTCACTGACAAGTGGTGTCTGAGAAAGGATGAGAGCGACTTGATGTAAAGAGAGAGGAAGATGGAAGAGGGCTTGGGGCGAATGAGGACTTGAGGAGTAGTGATAAGCCAAGGGCAAATATGTGATGGATGATGGATCGGATGAGTTTTTGGAGTGATTGTCAATGGTCATTTTTGCTAGTGCTGGCTGGAGATCTTCTTCAGCACCGCGGACAGCAGCAGTATTTCCAGCACCACTGTCGAGTGGACAGCTCCACATATACATGCCATTGTGAGCTCTAATTGGTTGCAATGTCAAAGAGAAGAGCGTGAGCACATGCCGTACGTTAATAAGGCATTACACTTTGTCCTTTTGCTCGTGTTCCCACAGGCAGTGAATCGGTATGTGGTCGCGCAGAAGAAATAGAGCACAATGAATCCCACGCAATCGGGTCAATGACAAAGAGGGGTATCCGTGAGGGGCGAAAAAAGGGAAAGATTGTTTAAAAATCTAGTTCTTGGGAATGTACCCTTTGGGCTCATTGTGGTTATGGCGTATGCTTTAAAGAAAGATTTGGGAAGGTTTAGATACTTTAAAAATGTCATGTGTGTGTGTGTAACCATCAAACTCAGAAGTTTTTCACGCAGGAATGTACAGGAAAGAGTCATTTAATTGTTCTGTGCACAATTACACTGGGGGGGAATTGTGCATTTAAATGCTTATGACAAGATTTACAGTAACATTGACATTGCATCAAGAACACATTGACATTTGAGTATAAAAAACTACATATTTGTAACCATGCCATGTAGATTTAAATAGACAGAGCTAGTATTTGCAGTACATAAGTAAATCATTTGTAATTATACACATTAATCAAAATGTTTTTAATGGAATGTAAAACATATTTTATATTCCATGTGACATTTTACTGCAGGGTTCCCGCGGGTCCTTAAAAAGTCTTAAAAAGTCTTAAATTAAAATCCGGGAAATTAAGGTCTTAAATAGTCTTAAATTTGCCGTAAAGTTGCTGTAGGTATTGAATTTTTAGCCGGTGTTTTTAATGACGATAGGAAAGCACAGTCATTGGAAAGCACAGTGGTCCACCGTAAAACATCTAATAGTTGATCAATTTAGTATGTGTGAAACAGGAGTGAAATGACAGTCTCCGTGATTTATTAGCTTATTACGGTAGGTCGGCTACAGATGCTGACGTCGGTCTGCACATGCGTGCTGCCATTACGCGGTTGTCGTGGTGAGGTGACCATGGGGCTCAAAGCCGTCGAGTCGCACGTGAAAGGAGAAAAGCACCAGTGTTATGTTCCAGCAGATAATCATAGCAGGTCTAGGTTAATCATTGCATTGTTTGCAGCTCGATTGTTTAGTTACTAGTTCGTGTTCATGTTACTAGTTAGCCGTGTCGCACGCTGCCCCCTCTCCTCAGAGCCAAAATTATTAACCATGTGTAAACATTCACAGGGTTCGACAATAATGACTGCCCGATGGCCCGGGGCCAGCGTGCGACAGTGCTGCCTTTTCACAAATGTTTGGCTGCGACTGTCTGTCAATTGCGTGCAAATACAATCTTAGGTTGCTTTCATACATAGACGTTTGTTTAGGAATATGTCTCTTTTCCCCTGTTAGCGCGGTTCGATTAGCATATGTGAATCCAGCAATCACGCGCGGATCCGCGCCAAATCAATCAGTCCGAGATCGCCTGAATGAGGTGGGCTCTGTTCGTATGAGCGGATCGATACTGAGAAAACAAAACGACCCAGGCCATATCACTGTGTATTAATATTGTGTAATAGCCATGTATACGGCTATATGAATAGAGAATTCATCCCTACCGGCAAATATGCGCTTCATGTCTTAAACGAAAGTGAAAGCCTGCTGAAATATTACAAAGTGCTGTTTATCCATTAGGAAAAATGACCGAAGTTACCATCTAATCATTTTTCCACATTTTAATCTTATAATACGTTGTTTTGGGCCAATTGTTTTGTTCATTTCTGCATTGACAGCTCGAAAGAAATATCAGCATTGATCTGCATCATGATCTGATGCAGTCACGTTTCATCTGTTATTTCTCTCTCTAATTTAAGCCTACAATGCATAATTCTAGCCAACGTTTCTTTAATAGATTGATTAATTCAATAGATTTTTACAAAACGTGACAACCGAAATGCTCTGTATGAGAAAGTCTGACCTCTCTGATTTATATTTGGTGAAGGTGTCTGTGGGGGTCAAAATTAAAGTGCACATTTCGGCTTATAAAATATTATATACACAACTGGTCAAAAGTTTGGGGTCAGTATGATGTTAAATATTTTAAAATAAGCTTCTCCTGCTCACCAAGGCTGCATTTATTTCATCATAAATACAGCACACATTGTAAAATGTTATTGCACTATAAGATAACTGTGTAAATGTAGTTCATCATTTAACTGAATAATTTATTCCAGTGATTTCTAAGATGAATTTTCAGCTTCATTACTCCAGTCATTAGAGTCACATGATCTATCAGAAATCACTCTAATATTAATTATTGTTATTATTATTATGATTATTATTATTATTATTATTATTATTATTATTATTAATGTTAATAGTAATAAAAGCAATAATGACTGGAGTAAGAATTTTATTTGAAACTACATACAATAAAAAAGCAGTTAATTAAATTTGTAAGAAATACTTAACAATTATTATTATTTTTTTACACTTAACAAATGTCACCTTGATGAACTGAATAATTTTGCTTAAAAAAAAATTAACAAAAATTAATAAAACTGACCCCAAACTTTTGACCGGCAGCATAGTCATACATGCATATATATATATATATACACACGCTAAATACAGTTGTATTTTGGCACCACGGTGGCGTTAGTAGCACGTCGCCTCACAGCAAGAAGGTCGCTGGTTCGAACTTCGTCTATGTCAGTTGGTGTTTCTGTGTGGAGTTTGCATGTTCTCCCCGTGGTTGCGTGGGTTTCCTCCAGGTGCTCCTGTTTCCCCCACAAGTCCAAAGACATGTGGTATAGGTGAATTGGGTGACCCCAGATTAATAAAGGGACTAAGCTGAAAATGAATGAATGAATTAACTATTGTATTTTTTTATTGTCAGTTGTATTAAAAAAAGTTATGCTGAATGAAAAGGGCAGGTATTACAATTATATTTGGATTTTGAACCATTATTTAGAATACTGTATGTGTCTAAGAAATAGCCATTAACTATTTTTTTGTGACGCCAGTGAAAATTTTAGCAGGGCAAGTAAAGATCTGATCCACTGGCCCGATCAGGCCAGTAAAAAAAATCCTTAGCGTTGAACCCTGCATTCACATACTACTTGCTGCGTTTAAAGTGCATAGCACAGGGGCATCGCTAGACCCAATTTGAAAAGCGCCAGTGCCCCAGTAAATGCTTCGAGATATAGTTTACTTCATATGCAAAGTGTATTTATTAAGATTGGTAATCCCAGAATAAAGATGTTATTCTCTGTGCAACGCTGGTGAAAGCAGTGTAGTATATGTGTGTGTGTGTGTGTTTGTATGTGTATATATATATATATATATATATATATATATATATATATATATATATACATACATACATACATACATACATACATACATACATACATACATACACATAGAATATGGCAGAACTTATCACTAAATAGAATTCCATTAGAAAAAGATGAAAGGAAACGAGAAGGGAGTTGGTGGACCTAGACAATGTAAAAGAGAGATGCCAATATGTCTTGAGGAGAATTTGGGATGTTACAAAGCAAAGGGTTTCTCTAATTAAAACTCATGTAATACCATTTGTGTTTTCTAACAGTTATGTAGATTACTTTTCAACATTTTGGCTTGAGAAAGGCTGTTTTGAGGACTTTCATTATTGAGCTTATTTTCAGTATTCTATTCTATATGGTTCCTTCATACAAGGCATTGTGTTGTGTAGTGTAATCCAACTTATCTATGTTATGTTGGCTCTGTTCTACATCACAAAGGAACAAAAAAAAAAAGAATAAGGTCTCAAAGAAAAGTGTTTTTGCTTTTTTTTTTTACTTACCAAGTTTACGCATTGCACATAATTGATACCAAATGAAAAACTTTAAAGATTTTATTTCCATTGTAGGAGGCAATAAATTGAATAACCTTCATTCATTCATTTTCTTTTCGCTTAGTCCCTTTATTAATCCGGGGTCGCCACAGCGGAATGAACCGCCAACTTATCCAGCACCTGTTCCACGCAGCGGATGCCCTTCCAGCCACAACCCATCACTGGGAAACATCCATACACACTCATTCCCACTCATACACTATGGACAATTTAGCCTACCCAATTCACCTATACCACATGTCTTTGGACTGTGGGGGAAACCGGAGCACCCGGAGAAAACCTACGCAACCATGGGGAGAACATGCAAACTCCACACAGAAATGCCAACAGACCCAGCCTGAGGCTCGAACTAGCGACCTTCTTGCTGTGAGGCGAACGTGCTACTCACTACGCCACCGTGGCGCCCAAATGAATAACCTATTCTAAAGAAATTATGAAATTTTTGGGTCTTAAATTTTATTTGTTGAGGTCTTAAAAAGGTCTTAAAAAGCATTAAATTTTACTTTTAAAATGGTGCAAGAACCCTGTACTGCCTGAACAGTCGTGTAAATTATCTAATATTCTTTTTTTGTTGTTGTTGTTGTTTTGACCTTATACATTTTCTCGCTTAATTATAAGTAAGCAGTTCAGTTGTGTTGTTAAAGAAATAATAAGAAATATTGAAATGCTATTTAAGAAATAATTATAAAATATTTTGCCAAAAGAGTTTCCAAAATTTTTCCTCTTTCAATGTTTTAATGGGGATTTTTCCAACTTAATTTTTAACCAGCATTTTTAAGTGCAGTTTGGACTGTGCCAACGGCAGGACTCTGTCTAATGTTAATTGGTAGATTATTCTAATTATTAACAATTCTTACAGAAAAAAGCAAAACAACCAAATCCAGTGACTGTAAAATTCACCTCTTGATGAAGCTCTGTATTGTCTTATGCTGTCAGAAAAGAATGTAACAAAAAGGCAAGAATAAAAATATTAACAATTTTATACAATAAACAACAGTTGTAAAAAAGTTCTAAACTTACACTTTAAAATAATGGTCCATTACTTACTTAATAATGAACTATGAACAACCTTGTACAGCATTTATTACTCGTATAGTTCAATATTTATCAATGTGTTATTAACTGTCACGATGTATAAAAAAAAAGAAACAACAAGGTGAATCTAAATGCTAGTGTTTAATGACCAAAGGCCATAAATCAAAAGGGTGCAAGAGTTCAAACAAAATAACAATGATAAGTGTGGTAGCAGGGTATAAAAAATGTTCCGGAAGTACGCCAGAGAATTCAATTCAATTCACCTTTATTTGTATAGCACTTTTACAATGTAGATTGTGTCAAAGCAGCTTCACATAGAAGGTTATAGTAAATTGAAAGTGTCAGTCCAGTTATTAGTGTTGGAGTTCAGTTCAGTTCAGAAATATTCACTACTTAGAGTCCAAACACGGAAGAGTAATCCATCGGTGCGCAGCTCTAGCTGTATTGTATGTTCCATTCCTTGTTCGATCCTTCCTTTTATTTGGCCCTTCCTTCCATTCTTCATTCGTTCCATTTAGGGATTGTTTAAGGCTTTTTGGGAATTTCAGTCATCATACAGTCGACATCCATGATTTTCAGTGACATGCAGTCTAGAAACAGTATCTGGACTATTGCGTGTAAAGATATTGGACATCTTCGACATTTTTAATGTTTCCAAAAGGTTTGCTGCCCATGTCTTGAGGTAGTTCAGTATGATGCGATTTACTTTCTATATGTGATTTAATTGAACAGGAATCACAGGACTGATTTTTCTTCTTTAGACAATGACCATAGACAAGAAAGAAATAAAGTAGTGACTGCTGATTTAAAGAAAAGTAGTGGAGTAAAAGTACCGATACTGCACTAAAAACGTACTCAAGGGAAAGTAAAAGTTCACATTTTTAAAACTACTCGGTAAATTATCATTTCTGAGAAAAACTACTCAATTACAGTAGTTTGAGTATTTGTAATTAGTTACTTTACACCACTGGAAATAAGTAACATTTTAAAATATATTCTCAAGGAAACAGTTATTTTAAACTGTACAAATATTTATCAGTATTACTGCTTCAAATAAATGAAGCCTTAATGCAGAATTAAACAATGTTGTTAGTTAACAAGTCATCATAGTAGATTTCTATTTAAATAAATAATTATTACTTAGACTTGTCATAGCATTTATATACTGCACTTCTCTGATTTGAAGTGCTTTTATCCTCATTGCTGTAACTGTAAATATAAATGTAATTTTAAATTTAACCCCCCAATCCCAATGCTGAGGTTAAACTGTTGTAGAATCTCGCATCTGCTCCACCAATCATGCCTCTGAGTCAAAGTCCATCTCATTCCGTCCTGTTTCAAAAAGAGTTTTCCAGCTCATATCACGTCACACTACATTGCTTCATTCTTGCTAGTGAGTCCCTCCACTGCTGTCACTTTAGACTGGCCCAGATAATGTGCTTTAATGGACAGTCCACAATGGATGTCCTTCTTCCAGAGCATCTGAATGCACGGAGCAGTTATGTGGGAATTAATGGACCTCGGTGTTCCATTTGCAGCTGAAAGACAGGAGCGGGCAGATGGAATAGAATATGACTGTAGAGTCTCACTCCAGAATGCTGATCAACATCTCCAGAGAGAGCATCTGCTCCAGCTCCACACTAATGAACCTTAAATCAGACGCACTATCAGCCGCTTCTGCTGCAATATCACCTTTCATAGAAGCCATACCGTGTGTTTATGAGGCACTCAACCTCAAATATTTCATTCCCCCATATCAAACTCTTATCACGTTCACATGCAAGGTTATTTTGGATTTTAAATTACTTTTTTATTTCAATTATAGATAAATTTGCTGTACATTTCAATTTGGATTTAGTTTGTTTCATCAATAGTTTTCTTAATGATTCAAGTTTTATGTGAGAACAAATTTCTTTTTCATTTGTATATATTTAAATGCAGTTTTATTTTTTAGCAATTATTGCTTAGTTTACTTTGATGCACCCCACCTAGTAATACTGCAACTTAAAATTGTAATTAATCAATAAACATTCAATAAAAATAAAGATGATGCATTGTTAAATATGTCTAGTTGCCAGATATTTAAACAGATTTTACAATAATATTTTTCTACACAAACATGTGCTTGAATGATGTACAAAACTGACCTTCTAAACAACCACAGTCTTTTTATATAATTTATATATTTTTTCTTTCAGTTTGTCAAATGTTTGGTGACAGTCGTTGATAGTTGTTGTGACAGTCGTGGGATAAATGTTTAGTTTCAGTCATGGTTTTAGTTTTCAAAAATATTCTTGGTGAAATCTGGCAAATGGAATGATGTTGCAGTTGAAGAAAAAAAAATCAATCCACCTGTGAAATTAGTTCAAATATTTTCAAAGTAAAGTTTACAAGAGCAGAAAAAAAAGAATTTTAGTATTTCTCGTTTCATTTATTTTATTTTTTACCATAATATATGTTTTTTAATATTTTTATCCCCCTTTATATACATATCATCTCTAAGGTTTACAGAGAGTCGTCCGAAAAAGACAAAATTATCCAGTGAGTAGTCATTCCTTGTTGATGAGATCAGAGGAGAATGGCCAGACATGATTCGAACCGATAGAAAGGCAACAGTAACTCAAATAACTAATTACAGCCAAGGTATGCAGAAGAGCATCTCTGAATGCACAACTTGTCTAGCCTTGAGGCGGATGGGCTACAGCAGCAGAAGACCACACCGGGTGCCACTCCTGTCAGCTAAGAACAGGAAACTGAGGTTACAATTCACGCAGGCTCACCAAAATTGGACGATAGAAGATTGGAAAAACGTTGCCTGCTCTGATGAGTCTTGGTTTTTTCTGCGACAATCGGATGGTAGGGTCAGAATTTGGTGTCACCAACATGAAAGCATGGATCCATCCTGCCAATGGTTCAGCCTGATGGTGGTGTTGTAATGGTGTGGGAGATATTTTCTCGTCACACTTTGGGCCCATTAGTACCAATTGAGCATTGTCACAGCCTACCTGAGTATTGTTGCTGACCATGTCCATCCCTTTATGACTTTATGACATCCCATCTTCTGATGGCTACTTCCAGCAGGATAACATGCCATGCCATAAAGCGTGAATCATCTCAGACTGGTTTCTTGAAAATGACTCTGAGTTCACCGTACTCAAATAGTCTCCACAGTCACCAGATCTCAATCTAGTAGAGCACCTTTGGGGATGTCGTGGAATGGGAGATTTTCATTATGGATGTGCAACTAACAAATCCACAGCAGCTGCATGATGCTATATGGACTATGATGCAATATGGACCAAAATCTCTGAGGAATATTTCCAGTACCTTTTTAATCTATGCAATGAAGGATTAAGGCAGTTCTGAAGGCAAAAGGGATTCAACCTGCTACTAATAATGTGTACCTAATATACCTACTAAAATGAGCGGTATATATATATATGACCACAGTTGTCCAATGACTTGCCTAATTCACTTTCTTGCCTAATTAACCCAGTTAAGCCTTTACATTTATCTTTAGGCTGAATACTGGCATCTCGCAATATTTCTATCAAAGCAGCATGTACTGTCATCATGGGGAAGACAAAATAATTTAGTTATTAAAACGTTTATGTTTTAAAATGTGTTGGAAAATGTAGCACTTGGGAACTATTTGACAAAAAAATCACAGTTAATAATGCTAATAATGCTATTAATAAGTGCTAATAATTTTGTAACAAACTTTGTATGTATTGTGAACTAAATTCTGGTTTGAGAATAATGTTTTTACTTATTTCAAACCTAGGTATGATACATTTTTTGCTAGGTTTATTTGGTCACACAGGGATATTTATTAAAAGATGAAGAACCCCCATCATCTGGACAGTGCTGTTTTTAATGAAAAAAAAAAAATCAGAGGTCTGTTTAACTGACATCCAAATGTATCGAACTTTATAATTAATATAAAATATATTTTCTAACATTTTGTTAACTGTATACCTGTTGTAAATCATTCTGAGATGGCTTTGATGCTGGCATTACAATAGAAAAGGATGACATAAATAAACTGTATGTTTATGAATAATGCTAGTACAGCTAATATTATTTGGGTGCAGGCTATAGAAAGTAGAAAGGACTGTTGCATGTCGGGCCACTCCGAGAAGAGCTTTGAGGAGGATGTTTGTTACACCATTGGGTGTCCTTTGAAGTTGAGTCAGTTTTTGCCCTCTCACTTTGACTCTCATCTAAATGGGTTTTGAGAGGCCTGCGAAAGTGAAAGTCTCAAAGTGATGTGAGCGTGTAAGAGGTCTAAGTGACATTTTAAGATCACATGGAGTGGACAGGGACACGTTGACACTGTTTGGCGTACAGGAGATGTTTTGATGATGTCATGGGACTGGAAGTCATGCCTTTCCTCCGAGTGAAATACAGTCTCTAGAGTGCATATCAGATGTTCTGGACATTTAGAATACATTGGGGTGGGGGGGGAATCACTTTGTGTGGAAGTAAAAACTGTTGACAAGGTTTTCTACAGTGTGCAGTCTGTTACCTCTTCCTCCAAATGGTTTCTTAAGGAAGAACGGGAGAAAGAACTAGGAGTGGAAATTTCAAAGGCAATGTGACAGACAAGTTTAAGGACATTAACAAACACTTAATCAATTCTAGGCATTGTCTTTTTTCGATTTAAAATCATTCGAAATCGTTCATTGCAATAATTAGTTTCGGTTTATACTTTCACTTTGTGAAGTTTATTTATAATCTGATTTTGCTTATGATTGTCCAAGGCTGGTCCCGCATTAGCTAATGCATGATTCACCAATCAGATGATTTCTCACTATAAATAACCAGAGTTTCTTACCTCAGTCATCTTCGTCTTAAAGAACCCCCCATTCCACCCCACTTCTCCTCCCTTTTTCCTTGATAGGACAACACAGTGGACCATTGGTTAGCACTGTGCCTCACGCAAGATTGTCACTTGTCCAAGTCTCTAACAGGCCAGTCGACGTTTCTGTGCAGAGTTTACATGTTCTCCCCATGCTTGCGTGGGTTTCCCTTGGGTTCTCTGGTTTCCTCCCACATTCCATAAACTTGAATTGTGAATTGACCAAACTAAATTAACTCCATTGAGGAGCTCTTAATCAGCAGTATATCTCTCCGTAGCAATCCCTAATTTGTCATTATAAATAAGCAGGGGAGTACTCGAGACCTACCTGAGCTCAAACTCCTCTCTCGCCCTGCAAACGGGAAGGAGCCCCATAGGCTCAAGGATATTATGAGCTCAGGGCTCTCGTCCAGGACGGCATGCCAAACACGCTTTATAATCAATCATCAGCTAAGTGTGAATTCTTGAAATTTTCCAAGTTCTTTTGTCAGGTTGTCATTTTACAACTTATTGGCAAGAAAAAAGTATAATAATTAATTTTTTCCAACTGCAATTAATATTTGAAGTAAGGACAAACACTAGTGTGAGGATCTTGTGCTCTAAGTCTGATGTTTATTGTTTTAAAGGTGTGTTGTAGTGCGGTGTTGGTTGTTTTGCTTGTACTATTGTATGTGAGCAATACCAAAGACAAGTTTCTATGCTTAACCCATTTAATTTCTTTATTAAAATTTTGAGTTTGTATCGACTACAATATCCAAACTGTCTCAACTCTTTGTGACCAATGTTATTCAGTAGATGCCAATCTGTCCCATAGTTCCCATCGTTTTATTTTTTTGCTCTAAGATGCAGAGCTAATAGAATGGAATTGTTGAAGTGCTTCCTGTGATTTCTAGGGTGCAATTAGAGCTGGATCACATATTTTCTGAATTGATTTTCTGAATGCATTTTCCAAATGCATTTGTAATTTAGTACGCAAAACAAACTGCTTGTTTACATCTTAACTACAGCCAAGAAGTTATTACTATTGTTTTGGGAAAGAAAATGCTACTACATGTAAACTATGGTACAGAGATATGATTTCAACTTTTCATTTTGAGCGAATTGGGTAGTGTTAAAAAAAGTAAAAGTTCAGCAGTTTGACAAAATATGGCATTCTTTTATCTGTTACCTTGACGAATACCATAGGACTTATAAGGGCTGCACAATATATCACTTCATCATCGATATCGCAATGTGCACATCTGCAATAGTCACATTGCAGGATCTGCAATGTTGAGGCAGAATTATAGTCGACCAGGAATCACAGTTAATCATGTTTGTGTGTTTAAGGCCTCCGATTGTGTAAGCATGTAAAGCATTCATGCACAAGAAATGACAATGTTTTTTAAATTTAAGAAAGATTGATTGTACTTAACCCCTGTGCACTGTTCAAATTTACTACCTTTTTATGTTAGGGATGAAAACATCCAATGAATTAAACTGCTGTAAAAATGCATCAGATAAATATTTATTTATTTATTTATTTATTTATTTTTGCAGATCAGTCCTGATTAAAAACTACTAAATTGTTAAAACTACTATCTTTATTGCCAAATTCAAAAACAATGTCACTGATTTGGTGAAAACATATTACCATTTATATTAACCTCACTGGTGGTTTTTAGCACAAGTCTATTCTCGGTTTAATTTTGGAGACCGCCACTCAGAGATCATTCTCAATGTTCAGTTGTGACCTGTATTTATTTTTAATGTATTTGATTGCCGTTAAGTGTCAGAAAGTTTAACCTGGTGCTATAAAAGCAGTCTGCTGCAACTGACGCTATTGCTGTGTTGTTAATCTAATGTAAACACACCAATCCTATAAAAAAAGGCTGATGACTTTTTATTTGCATGTTCTTACTTTTTAATGTAACTATTAAAACTATTTTTATCTTCTGTGGTTTATGCTTAAATTATGGTTACATTTTATGGTTAAAATATAGTAATTCTAATAGTTTAATAACATTTATTTGACTTGTAAATCACCAAGCGTCCCCCTGTCATCAACCATCACTTTGGGAACCACTGTTGTAAGAGATGGTTTGTGATGTGGGTGGGTTTTTAGCTTAATTGTTTCTTCCTTTCTCTCTACATGTGTGCTTGTGTAATATGTGGACACGATGTGAAAACTTGTAAAACCTTTTTTGAATCTTTGTCTTCAATAAAACTTGACAGATGACTCTGACTCTGACAGATTTTCTTAAGTCAATATGTTTTTTCAGCTTTTCAATATTTGTATTCTAGATGTAACCATTTAAGAGGATTGTAAGTACATGTAGCTAAAGAAAGTACTTTTTACACTTACACACACACGCACGCACACAAAGAATTGATTCAACCATGGAGAATGGCTCCACGTGATAGAAACAGGTTATGTCTACTCAGATGCTTCGCATGCTATAGGATGAACTTAATTGAATCAGGTTAATAGCCTCCTTCACACTTCACGCACTCAGGGCTATTTTTCATTCATCAGTGCCACGTCTCTGAAGGGGTTATGAGCTTCCTTTTATTTTGTACTGTTCTGTAAGGTCCACTTACTTTATCGAGATTTTTATATCCAAAAATCATCATTTAGAAGTAATAGATGATTTTCTATCCTGATTTGACCTCCCAAATAAACTTCTGCATGTTTGTTTGACAGCCTAAATCCAGCATCGATGGACACTGCTGTGATTTAAGTCCAAATCCCATGCTCAAAATATGTGATTGGTTAATATCAATTGATCTGTAATAAGAAACAAAGTTATAGTGACCTCATTAAAAAACACTTATTAGACTTGTGGGGTGTGACATTACTATCTGATGCAACATAGTCACCACGGCATTGTCTTTTCTTTTTAATCTTTCTGAATATTGAGTTGAATTGTGCCTTGTTTAATAATCAAATCTACTTAAAATGAAACAAACAATGAAGCTCATTCTTCATTAAAAAAATGTAAGTCCTTTCTCAATGATCAGAAATAAAACAATGTGAAAACTGTGCTGTTTACTACCACAGTGGATCAGTGGGCGAGGCTAAACACAGTGATGCAGAAGCAGGTGTTGATGATCGTCTTTGGAGGTGGAGTTTAAACAGTTTTCTGTAAAAAAGGAGCACAACTCTTTAGTTTTCGCAGATTGGCTTCAATATAAGCTGTTTTTAAACCTGCAAGAAAGCTTTGAGGTTTGATTTCTCAGTTTATGACCCTTTTAAGAGCAAAAAGATCTCAGATTTATAATTTCAGATTTGACATTGTGAAGCTAAAGCACTTTTTCCACATTCATGTTCATGTACTAAACAGTAGTGGTGGGCAGAATGAGGCTTCATGAAACACTGAAACAGTTGAACAGGCCCGGATTAAGAACTCAGAGGCCCCTGGACACATTGTCTTGTTGGGCCCCTACCCGGCCGTTCCCCTATAGTTGAATTAAAAGATGAGAATGTAATATTTTTAAATAAAATGAATCTATAATGTATTGCCCGCATTTTCAAAATAAATGATATACAGTACATATATTTATAGTCTACAGAGATTTTACTTATTTTAAAAAGATTTAAAGCACACTTTGATAAAAAAATTACAAAAATAAACAGTTTTTAAAAATTAATGTTTTTTAGTATGCTTCTTCAAGTTCACTGAAGCAGTACTAAAATATATATTATATATATTTATTTTATAATATATATTTTAAAGGGTATCTGTTGTAAATACAAATGAGTTATATTAAGATGTCATTTACATTTAGCACCAGGTGGAAAATAACTGTTTATAGAATATTCAAAGTAACTATTTAGATGCTGTTTTCTACACATATGAAATAAGCTAAACCCTATTAAGACAATTGTGTTTAGACAATTTTCAATCTGGTTTCAGAGCACATTACAGTACAGAGAGCGCCCTTATAAAGATAATCAATTTTTTTTTGTAATTAACCGTTTTTTTTATATTAAGCTAAATTAAGTTTGCATAATTAAGGGCGTGGCCACTTGAGTGACAGCTAGTCCCGCTGGTCGCCGTCACGTCACCTCAGCTGATTCCAGATGATATGGCACGCTGTGTGCACTTAAATGTGCTCACAAACCATTCACGTGGCCTCTGTTTCCCAGGTGAGTGAAATTATATACTTATACCATATCTATAAATCTATAAATCTACTTGCTCTAATTAAGATAATTTATGATTTATAATGTTCTTCAGAACTCTAATGCACTCCAGAATCTGACAGATTGATCAGCTGTAGTCTATAAAATCGTCATCTGAAGCGTTGTCATACAGTGTTCTGCCTGGATTTCCTAAATAGCCTTGCATTTATTAACACAGATTATATCTGAAGTATTTGTATTTAATTCGCACTTTTTTCCTGTTGAAAAACGTCATAAGAACAATGTTAAGTGGCTTGATGTATTACAGCAATGCTTTTAAAAGTCTAAACACTTTATTGATATAGTGTACAACCAAGCACATGTGGTCAGAACACAAACGAGTCGCAAGTAATGAAATATTATGTTTCTCCCTTAAGAAAGCTCTTAGCTAAATGCCAGCATGCGTCCTGTAGCTCCACTCACGCTCCGCCTCTTTGCCCTTGTTTGGTATGCCTCGGTTGGTGCGATGACGCGCGAACAAAATGGCGATGGTTGGCCACCCCTACTAGTAGCTTCTTTTGGGTTCTTTAGAAACCTATGGGTGACGTCACGGATACTATGTCCATATCTTTTACAGTCTATGGTACACATGCACGTTCCACTAGGCTACATGAAAAAGAGGGTTTTCTCCACCCTGTCGAACACACACAGATTCACCATGTGTCGAAACACTTGTGAAATGTCCGATACTTTGAATCACTTTAGTCAAGTGCCCTGGGTGCTTTGAATCATTTTAGTCATTTAGTCATTTGGTGTTTCAGATCATGCTTCGGTGCAGTGTTTCAAAACACTTGTGCACACTGTGTCAAAACGTCAGTTTTGCGTCAGCCATCCCTACTAAACAGCATAGCTTTTAAATGTATTTTCTGTTGACTGACATTGCAGAATGCACTGGTATTTTAGCACTGATGTGTAAATGGTGTCTTACTGATAAAAATGTTCTTGTTTGAACAGTGCATTTATGCATTTTACTGGAAAGTCATTCTGTGAATCACTTCGTAAATCAATGTGAATCACTACTGTTGAGAGTTATTTTTTATGTCTCCATACCAGCAAGCCAGATGTAATACCAGTGACATCCATAGCACTGCTTATTTTCAACAAAGCTGCTTATATTTTTCTTTAGCATATCATCAACTTCAAACATGTTAAAACATTTAAAACAAACATTTTATTCTCTCCATTTTCTCATCCTGTTAAATTGCATAAAACATCACTTTATTTGAACATTTCATGCATTTAGCTGCATTACTAAACAGGGGAAATTAGCACGAGAGCTTAATCCAGTAAACATGCAGATGGCACTGGAGATAGTTCTGTAAATGATCTACAATATTGACAGTGTGTGAATTAAAGAACACAGATGCAGCAGCTCAGTTTTTCTTTCTTTTTCATGGCCAAAAAACAAAACAAAATTAAGTTTAAACTGTGTCAGTGAGGGCGGTATGGTGGCTCAGTGGTCTGCACTGTCACCTCACAGCAAGAGGGTCGCTGATTTGAGTACTGGCTGGGCCAGTTGGCCTTTCTGTGTGGAGTTTACATGTCCTGACCATGTTTGTGTGGGTTTCCTCCATGGTCCAAAGACATGCGCTATAAGTGAACTGAATAAGCAAAATTGGCCAAAATGTATGAGACATGTGGGTGTGTGAATGTGAGAGTGTATGGGTCTTTCCCAGTGTTGGGTTGTGGCTGGAAGGGCATCCGCTGCTTAAAACGTATGCTGGAATAGTTGGCGGTTCATTCCGCTGTGGCGCCCCTGACAAATATAAGACTAAACCGAAGGAAAATAAATGAATGAATGAATGAATGGAGTCAGTGATATAAGGTGCAGATCACTTTGTTAACAACACAGGCATAAATTGTTTTGGCAGCTAGCATTTAGTAAACCGACTGTGTAATACTTCAGTGAATCGAATGTATGTATTTATTTCAATTACATCTCATTTATTAATAAAACGTATTTAGGTTTTCAGTGTTTTGAGGGATTTTTACTGTATTCTGACCTACAGTATGCTCTGATTTTCTATTTCCGAGGTTACTGTAGGTCAAACTAAACAAACTGTGCAGCTAATTTTACTTTACTTCTAGATTATATGTAGAAACAAACAGCTGTTTTGATAGAAATGTGTCTTGTGAACGCTTACGTTGTCTATCAGTGATCTCGATCTGCTGGTTTCTGACTTTTGAATGATTTTTTTCTCTCACATATAGACTATTTGGCACGATTATGCATTCACAGTGTTATGAACCATTATATGGCTGGTCAAACGTATGTTTATATGATCTATTATTTTAATTACTAACATTACTATTTAAGATACAGATCAGAGCGAACATTTCTCACTAGTTAGAGCACTGACCCCTCATACATGTTGTTTTGACATCCTTTAGGGCAATGGTTCTCAAGCTTTTTTCACCAAGTAGCACCTCAGAAAAAAATAGTCCTTCCAAGTACCACCATAATCACCGGTATTGAAGTACAGTAGCATAGTTGGCCTAATTAAGCAGCTACAGCACTGCACAGTTTAAAAACGAGGCAGATTAATTAATCTAATTAACAATATTTATTATTGTCAGCCACCTAAATAAAAGGTTTAGCCTAATAAAATCAATTTACTGATCACATCTGTGTTATCGTACGCATCAAAGGGTTAAAAGTGTGTTCATTTTTTTACTTTAATTACTCATCGTTTCTTCTGCATACCACTAGAAGGAAGCTTGTAAACCACTAGTGCTAGCATACCACAGTTTGAGAACCACCGCTTTAGGGGGATCTAGTATTAATTAAGGGGGTAATTCTTGTAATTCACACCCTTCTGACCACCACAGACTTTATTATATAATTTTTAGTGTTTAATTAAAAACTGCTCCCAAAAATGATGCACTTGAATGGAAACGTGAACAAATGCAAATTAAGTCATCCTCAGCATGTCTGTTCCTTTTCGTTTGTTTCACTGTCTTTAGTTACTCCTGAGAGTAACTAAATGAGGTTTTGCACTGCCGTAAGCTTTTAGTAAATCTTATTCTCCCTTCCCAGGTCTATGCAACGTGTGATGAGAAGTGGAAACCTTGTTGATTGAGCTTCTTGATTGAAACATGTTCTTTCAAAACGAAAACACTGAGTTAAGCCAAAGAGCAGCGCTTTCAAGTCAATTTAACCCGAAGCAATCACGTTTGAATTAGAAACATCGTACAATGGTGTTAAATCAAAATAAGCAACATCAAAACATATTTCGAGCGAGATTATAAATTAAGTCAAATCTAATTAACTTGTTCCTCGCGTGTGACATGAATAATTAATTCAGTTTCCTTTTTGTACTGTTTACCAGTTTTATTTGCTGTTATTCCTGATGTTTTGTTTGGTGACTCATGTATACACGAAATGATTCATTCATGATCCTAGTGAATGTGTGATGTGGAGGTTGGTGTTTTATATATTTATTATTTTAATCCACAGTAGGGGAGAGCAAGGGTAGTTGTAAGATTGTCTTTTCTCTCTATATCGTTGAGATCTTTTACACCAGTGTGTTCAAAAAGTGATTCAAATGATATACAAGTGTCTGCTATTAAATGGCATAGATGCTGTCTTTGTGGTACACACAAAAAAAGCACAGTTTAGTTTCAAACAGAAGAAGTAAAATGTTACATAGTCTGGGTCATGAGATAATGTTACACATTTTAATTTCCAATGGAGTGAGATGTAAAATAATAAAATAAGAATTATGACAATATAAATGGATTTAAAAGCTTCTTATTCAACACTAAGTCTTCAGTGTTGCTGGTGTGTGTCTGTTACAAAGCTGAATAAAATGCGCATCAGCTTCAACAATTCAACACTGTTTGTGTGTGCATTCTTCATGAGCCCACACAGGACAGGTCAAACACTGAACACAAAATACTTTGATTTGAGTTTTTTGTCTTCCAAGACATATGCTAAATACAGTTCAATTTGCATAGGGGTTGGTGGTAATATTTCACTGATGTTACAACTAACTAGGTATGGGACGATAACCGTTTTCAAGGTATATACATTATTTTTTTTTGATGTAAATTGTAAAGAAATCTGTGTTTTTAAAACAAATGAAGACCACAGTAGTCAACGATTCAATTTCATTATTTAGCCTGACATGTTTACTTCCCCAAAATATTTTAAATGTTTCTCAAAATAAAATATATTGTGTTCAAAGAGGGAAAAGGTTTATACATTTTGCTCTAAAAAGAATATATTTTAGAGCAGTAAACACAATACCGTCATACCGTGACACTGTGATATTTTTATCCAAGGTTATCATGCCGTCAGAATCTTATACCAGCCCATGCCTACAACTTACTAAGAGTTTTTTGTTGTTACAACTGATTGAACTACAACTCTTGTATTTGCTCACTACAGTATATAGCTAAAACGTTATTACCAAACACATGCATTGAAAATATCTACACAGATATAACACTACTATGATGGGTTTAACCACAAATCAGAGTCACACTTTATTTTGATGGTCCGTTGAATTTAATTAACATTACAACTAATTCTCATTAGATTATACAGTAAGTAGACTGTTGGGTTGGGGTTAGGGTTAGTGTAAGCTGACATGTACTTGCAAAGTTTCTTATAGTCAGTTGAATGTCTGTTGAATGTCAGTATCAACAGATATTAAGCTGACAGTCTACTAATACTCAAATGGACCATCAAAATAAAGTGCTACGCAAATCAGGCGTTGCTATCTCAAAAATAGTTAAGTAAAAAAATTTTTTTTTTTTAGTTCAATTGTAGTCTTCTGCAATTTCTGCATCTGCTGTGTCTGCTACTGTACTCTACATCTTTGTATGTGGAATGAGGACTAATCTGAGCATGTTTGAAATTAATCTGCTGATTTGTAACTAGTCCCTGATTATAGAGATTGAAAGTGTTACTGCAATGTAGCAACTGTCCCCGGTCGCTCCTACATAACCATTCGAATGTGCTAAAGCTGCATTTATTAAATGACAATTAAAGCGATGTGCTCAAATATCATTATAATTTTACTGCTTTGTATTTCGTAGGCGACACAATGGCTCAGTGGTTAGCACAGTCACCTCACAGCAAGAAGGTCACTGGTTCGAGTGCCGGCTGAATTAGTTGGCATTTCTGCATGGAAATTGCCTGTTCTCCCCATGTTTGTGTGGGTTTCCTCTGGCTGCTCTGGTTTCCTTCACAGTTCTAAGACATGCTATAGGTTAATTGAATAAACTGGCCATAGTGAATGTGTGTGAATGAGTGTGCATGGATGTTTCCCTGTACTGGGTTGATGTTGGAAGTAAAACATATGCTGGATATGGCGGTTCATTCTGCTTTGGCTTTGGCAGAATGGACCGCCTGATGAGTCCTGATGAAAAAAGGGAATAAAGAGAATAAAGAAAAATGAATGAATGTATTTTGTAATGTGTTGTAAAATTCAGCATCGATACTTCAATGTTCGTTTTCACTTGATTCTTCAAAGGTAATTCTAACATGCTGAGTTAGTGCTCAAGAAATGTTTCTGATTATTATTAGTGTTGAAAACACTGTTTAAAGGTTTATTCAATTTTTTTCAAACCTCTTTTTGAAAAAGAGGATTTTGAAGATACAAGAAGACAAGAAGAGCACAAGAAGATATTTTGAAGATTGCTGAAAACCTGTAACCACTGACTTCCATGTATATTTTTTCTTGGAAGTCGAGTCATGTCAGGGTGTGTACATAATGAGTTAATCTTCATTTTTTGGGTGAAATATACCTGTAATGCTTTTTCAGAATTCTTTGATCCAGAAACGAGCGGCATGGCTCAGTACACAGCAAAAAAATCAGTGTACATTTAACTCAACTTGAGTTTAACTTAACACTTCTTGGGTGTACATATGACTCCCTCCATTTTGGAGTTAATAACACTTTCTAAAGTGTGAAATTTGTACATTACTCACAGAGTTCAGTTTAACACTGTAAAAGTTTATTCTTGCATCAAACTGGAGTGTGTTACTCTTCAAAGTGTTAATACATTACCTTTTTTCCTATATTATCAATTGGTGTGTGTGACATAACATTGATGAAATATGTTAAATATAGTTTAAATTTATTAAATGTTTATTAATCTTTTCAGAAATTATTTCAATACATTCAACTCTTTGCATTTTAAAATGCAACAAGACATGTTTCAGGTTTAAGTAAAGCATACTGGTCTGATCACTGTTTGTCTGAAAGAACACTATTCACTAGTGGGAAATACACTGCATATTGGGTTAAAAGTTTAACACTGAAAAAAACCTCTTAAATATATGCTCGTTCACACTCGTGGCTTAAAATGTACTTTGGTTTCAACACTGAACAACACCAAAAAAAAATCACACTGAATAGTTAACTCTAGAATTTTTGCTGTGTGGTTAGCACTGCCTCCTCACAGCAAGAAGGTCACTGGTTCTCGGTTAGGCCAGTTGGCATTTTCTGTGTTGAGTTTGCATGTTCTCCCTGTGTTCGTGTGGGTTTACTTCGGATGCTCCCACAGTCCAAAGACATGTGCTATAGGTGAATTGGATGAACTAAAATGGCCTTAGTGTATGAATGTGTGTTAATGTGAGACTGTATGGGTGTTTCCCAATACTGAGTTGCAGCTGGAAGGGCATCCACTGCATGAAAACATATGCTGTAATAGTTAGCAGTTCATTCCACTGTGGTGACCCCTAATAAATAAGGGACTTAGCTGAAGCAAAATGAATAAATAATCCAGAAGAACAGTATTTATATGAAATAGAATTTGTATGTAACATTAATTAATTTTTACAGACACTTTTGATCAATTTAACGTGTCCTTGCCGAAGAAAAGTATACGTTTTTATATAAAGAAAATTCATATAGACTTTTTAACTGTAGTGTATATTTTAAGGTCATGTTGTTTCACAGTTCAGGCACCATGAATTCAGCTCTTCACATCAGTGGGCAGCTTGAACAATGGCTTAAAGGTTATTTTAAGTGCCAATGAATCACAGTGCAAAATAAAGTTTTAGTTTTCATTTAATACATTTCATATCACTAATGTTTGCGCAAAAAAAAAAAAAAAAATTTTGCTTGTCTTTTTATTCAGCGAATAGCAACAGCACTTGCATCGCAGGGGTGAATGTTGTATCAACAGCTTACCTTTTCATCACTGCAAAGCTCCGGGTTAGCTGATTAATTCAGATACATCTCTTTCTGTGGCAGCAGCACAACGACATTCTGAGCGAAAATGTCAAGGTCACTGTGCTGCAGAAATAAGCTTCAGTCCGTTTCTTTCACTAGACTTGTTGAAACAGCTGGGAGTTTTTTTTGCTTGGTGTCTGAGGCTTTCATTTCTAACACAAAGCAGCTACCTAGAGCAGACAGCACACTTATTCCTCAGCCAGAATCTCTAATAACACTAGCATGTCATGGTTGAAATGTTTCTCTATTCGTTTATGTTCAGGGTGGCCATGGTTCAAATTACATCAGGATGTTTGCATCTAATCGCTGATCGAACCTGAGCCTTCTTTGCCTAGTCTAAAACAGATGTATTGGTGTGATTGTGTCTGGTGGAATGAGGGGCGAAGGATGTTTGGTGTATCAGCAGGGAAAGGAGCAGGGGCATGCGGTGATGGACAGATCTCGCACTGGGCCTGTCAGTGGAAACATGCCTGTAGGGACGCACTGATATAAAATGGCTCCGGTTTCTTTTCGCACACACCAATTTGCCAAACTCCATTTTGGGGAGAGAAATGTCATTCTCCCAATGCAAGCTGGAGAGGCAAAGATTAAACCGGAGAAGATGACTGTTTCAAGAGGGCTCTCGTTGCTCTTGGAAGTTTTTAGATGCAAATCTAATCAATGTGCTTTTCACATTTGAAATAGGTACACCTGGGTCAATATTAACCTTTGTACCAATTATCCAATCAAGGCGAGTCTTTAGTTAATATTTTGCTAACTCAAACAATCTGATCAGAGTGAGTTTCCAAATAATGATTCATTGATTTAAATCAGGGGTTTCCAATCTTGTTCCTGGAGATTTGAGCTCCAACCCTGATCAAACACAACTAAACCAACTGAAAGAATCTGAAGCAGCACTTGGTAATTAAAGACAGCTGTGTTTGATCAAGGTTGCAGCTGAACTCTGTAGAAAGGTAGATCTCCAGGAACAGGATTGGGCACCCCTGATTTAAATGATCTGGAAAGGGTGAGTTTACAATTAATTATTCACTGATTTAAATGATTCAGTAAGAGTGATGCTGCAGTCACATTAGAGTTTGCACATGCGAAATTCTGTTGAACAGCGCAAAAAAAAAGACGATTAAAAAGCAAGCGATTTTGTCTATATAATACATTTCTGTCCAGAGGTCATGTTTTGACCTTCGATTGGTCTTTCACAGTCACATGTTGCGATTTCGCAGGTCAGAGTTTACAAAGCTTGAAATTTGTACTGCAGCGAACTGCAAAACTTGTTGTACGAGCTTGCGTTTACGGTTTGACGCATTCGCATGTATATGAATGGAGGTTTATAAGAAGAAGTCCAGTGTGACCGAGGCTTGAAACTTCTGTTAACCATTAAAATGATCCAATAAGAATGAAATTAATTAAACTAATTAAAATGATCTGGTAAGAGTGTTTCCAGTAAATGTCTCACTTATTCAAATGATCTGGTAAGTGTGTGCCTCCGGTTAATGATTTACTGATTCAAATAATCTGTTAAGAGTGAGACTATATATAATGATTAATTTATTCAAATGATTCAATAAGAATGAGTCTTATTAACAATTCCACCTGGGGATACTCATCCCGAGGCCCCCAGAGACTATGCAGCGCCCCGGATGTGATCCAAGACCTGCGACGAGACAATCCCAAGGTTCCATAATCCTGGACCACGCTGTATCCTGAGCAGCTGTTTGGTGCTTGGCGGAGTAGACAGCATGAGACTGATTCCTGTGACCCTCCAAGGACAGACGAGCCTCGAGTTCTCCAGTCTACGGAGCCTAGACTGCAGCTCTGCACAAGACGTCTGGCCATCGGAGAAATGGTCATGCCCAACTGAGCCTGGATTCTCTCGAGGTTTTTTTAATTCTTCACTTTCGCCAATTGGTGAAGTTTTTTTCTTACCGCTGTCACCACTGGCTTGCATGGTTAAGGACTTGTAGAGCTGTGCATCGATGGATTTGCTCTTGAATGTTTGAACTCTCAGTAGTTAATATTAAACCACACTGAACTGAGCTAAACTGAACTCCAACACTGAACACTGGACTGACACTGTTTCAATTTACTATAACCTACTATGTGAAGCTGCTTTGACACAATCTACATTGTAAAAGCGCTATACAAATAAAGGTGAATTGAATTGAACAATTCACTGATTCAAATTATTCAGTAAGAGTGAGTCTCCAGATGATTTAGACCAAGTACATCTCCAGTTAATAATTTATTGATTTAAATGATCCAGTAAGACAGAGTCTTCAATTAAAAATTCATCAATTGAAATGATGTGGTCAGCGTGAGTCTCTAGTGTGAGTCTTTACTGATTCAGACGATCTAGTCAGAGTCTTCAGTTAACGATTTAATTATTCAAATGATCCAGTTAGAGTGTGTCTTCAATTATCAATTTACTGATTCAAATTCAGTAAAAGTGGGTCTCTTATTAAAGATTTCCTGTCTTCAGTTAACAGGTCACTGATTCAAACAATCTGGTCAAAGTGAGTCAGGAGTTAGTGATTCACTTTCTCCAGTTCAATTAATCAACCAATCAATCAATGATTCAGTCAAAGTAAAGCCAAGGTCACATAGATGCGTGTGAATGCGTCAGACCAGAAACGCAAGCTCGCGTGACAAGTTTCGGAGTTCGTTACAAAGTTCAAGCTTGGTGAATTTTGACCAGCGAAAATACATCATGTGTTTGTGTGAGACCAATAGATGATCAAAACACGACCTCTCTGTACAGAAATGTGAAACATGGACCTATCGCTAGCTTGTTTTAAATGTCTAATCATCCTGTTTAATCCCGTCCCTTTCCACAGCGCCGTACGACCGAATTTTGCATGTTCAAACCCTAATGTGACCACGGCTTTTGTCTTTAGTTAGTTATTCGTTGATTCAAATGAGAGTCAGAGTCATTCTCCAGTTAAAAGCTCACTTTCTCCAATTAACAATCCACGATTCAGAAGTTAATGAATCACTGGTTCTAGTAACCCGGTCAAAGCATGTCTCCAGAATAGGCATGGGACGATAACTGTTTTTAAGGTATACTGCGGTTTGGAAAAGTCAAGGCTTCAAAACCGCCAAAATTTTCTGCTATACCATTCCTAAGGTATGTGTATAACATTTTTTATATTTTACTTTATTTCTTGTTTGTTTGTTTTTAGGACAACAGTATCTCAAGCAGAAAAGATATCCAAAGATGTCGTTTAAATAGTAAAGAAATCTGTGTTATTGAAGCTAATGAAGACAGCAGAAGTCCATGATTCATTTGAATTATTTAGTCTTTACTGCTCCAAAATACTTTAAATGTTTCCCAAAATAAAATATGTTGTGTTCAGTGGGGAAAAAGTTTTGTTTTTTACCCAGACATTTAGAGAATATATTAAAGAATATATTTTAGCGCAGTAAACACAATACTGTGAAACCGTGATATTTTTATCCAAGGTTATCATACCGTCAGAATCTCATACCAGCCAGTGCCTACTGCAGATATTGATTCACTCTCTCCTGATTACAATCTCTGATTTAAATGATGAGAGCGAGTCTCCTGTTAATAATTCATTGATTCTAATAATCTGGTCAAAGTAAGAAAAATAAACAAATTCTTTAAATCTTGTGTACAAAGTGATTTATAAAAAAGCATGACTTGCCGAACTGCAGAGCTTGTGGCCATCGCTACCATCAGATTTTTTTCTTAACTCCTGTTTTTTCACTGTTGTTGTTTGACAAGGCTGCACTAATGATAATGAACGTCAACTTATCATATAAGTCCTTTTGCTTAAGTATCTGCTGTAACGTTTTAAATGTTAATAGGGTTTTGTCATCTTCTGCTTCAGAAGCTTGTTAAAGCTGGATTGTTTTATTAGGAATGTGAATTAAAGTAATGATGACATTTGATGGAGTGACATTATAAGGCGGATCTCGCTGAGGTTGAGGTTTATTGATCTGTCTTGATTTTACAGGTCAGATATCTGACTTAAAGTCGTCTTTCAGATGCTGCTGAGGGACAAATCTCAATTTCGATTTGTTGTTAGAAAAGCCCTGAAGTACCTCAAACTAATGAGTATTTTCTCCTAGATCATATTTTTAGAGTCTAAAATATTTTCGATTTGGAGTGTTTCATATTTGAACCAAAAAGTTGAGTATTTACAGTCCTGCGAGAGGAGATGTTTAGTTCATTTTTTTCCCACCTCGTGTTATGTTTTTCAGCTTACTTTCCTTCTTCCCTTATGTGAGTTACACAAAATTGGTGGATATGAGCCCTGAAATTGCATTCTCTCCCTGTGATGAAAGGAGATTGCTTGCCTAGCATGCCAGTTGAGGAAAACCAGCATGCACGACAAACGCAGTTGCCAGGGGAACATTTTTCATCCTCAACTAGGGGTGCGTGAGTCAGGTTTATTACTTTTGGGAAACAGGGTCCTGCCTTTATCTTCCTGAAAAGACTCATAATTATTGCCCTGTAAATTTACGGCACATTGCTGCGGAAGGCAGAGCGAGCGCCGTGAGGCTGCCTTTCCCCTGCCCCATAATGCCCCATTGATAGATACGTGCCATCATCATTCAGTTGATAAGTCTGCAATTTTTCAGAGGAACTGTACAGCAGAGGTCTTTTGAGAGACGTTCCTCTCTTTTGTTCTTGGTGTGCAGCGTGACTGTGTGTTTGAGTAATGAGTGAGAGCAATTCAGTCTTCAAGTTCAAAGTGAGAGCTGTTACAGAGCTGCTCTGAGAGCTCCATTAAACCCTTAGGATGGATCTTGTTCATTTGGTTGGTTCAAAAAACAACTTATTTTTCTTTCCAAAAAAAAAAAAAAAAAGCCAAAAGACTCTCTCTCTCTCTATAACCAGACACTTGCTTGTAATGCATTATTTTCTAGTCTGGCCAATTCAGTAAATATTTCTCCAATATATTCTCTGCATTCTCTCCGTACAGGCATGCCTGCTGCATTCATATTAATTTCTCACATATTAAAATGGACACAGACATTGCTGGTCATTTATAAGCTGTGAAACTATAAAAACTTGTATCACAGCTGCAGCAATGTTTTGTTAGTTTGTCATCCTCTGAGAAAATGGTTGATGGTCTATTAATGACAAACGGGAGTGCAAATCGCACTGACAATGTTGAGGGAGGCGACGTTCTTCGCACTATCCACACGCTTTTAGACACGATACGTGACTGACAGGTCTTACGAATTATTTGGTTCTGCAATACATCAGCCTTCTTGTATCCAAAGTAATGCCACACAACAGATGTTGACTTTTTGGCGCCAAGCCCTCGTGTGCTGAACTCATCATCCCTGTTTGTGCTGCCTATTTATCATTGAGTTTAGTTTCCTGTTCTCACGCTCTGTTTAGGCGCGCTGTGTTATGATTGGTTCAAATGGCGTACTGCGGGGAGATTGTGCTCAAAGTTGATTTTAACACTACTGAATATCATATATGGTCCCAATCTATCAAGTGTTAAAAGCACACTGTGTGTAGTGTTAAATTTGCAGTGTAATATTGGCACTCTAAAGTGCTGAATAAATACACTGACAGTGTTGAATGTTATGTTATGTATTTATCAAAGTTTTACACTTAGGGGCATTTAACACCCACTAGTGTTGTTGTTATTAGGCTACAAGTGTCATCAAGAAAGTACTCCTATCAGTGTAACATTCATTTTTACACTGTTCTGTGGAGTATGTCTAACATATGCGATCTTTTGCACTTGTAGTGTAAAAGGAAAATTTTACACTATATTTATATATATATATATATATATAT
>CAIGQQ010039592.1:1667298-1687701 GCA_903798035.1 Danio albolineatus | reverse complement strand
AGCAGATTCACCCTGCTTTGACTGAACTCTTGGAATTTCTAGTTTATATGATCCAAAAGATCTGAGTGATCTGTTAGGCTTGTATTCAGTGAGCATATCTGTAATGTATTGGGGTCCTAGGCCATTTAGTGATTTATAGACAAGTAATAATACTTTAAAATCTATTCTGAATGTAACTGGGAGCCAGTGTAAAGACCTGAGGACAGGTGTGATGTGCTCTGATTTTCTAGTTCTGGTCAGAATCCTGGCCGCAGCGTTCTGGATGAGCTGCAACTGTCTGACTGTCTTTTTGGGAAGGCCAGTGAGGAGTCCATTACAGTAATCCACCCTGCTGCTGATAAAAGCATGAACAAGTTTCTCTAAGTCTTCACTGGAAACAAAGCATCTAATTCTTGCAATGTTTTTGAGATGATAGTATGCTGATTTAGTTACTGCTTTGACATGACTGTTGAAACTCAGATCTGACTCCAGAGTCACACCAAGATTCTTGACCTTATTTTTCGTTGTTTGACCCTTAGAGCCAAGGTACGCATTCACCTTGAGAACCTCATCTCTGTTCCCAAATGTAATGACTTCAGTTTTCTCTTTATTTAACTGAAGGAAGTTTTGGCACATCCAATTGTTAATTTAATCAATGCATTGGCAGAGGGTGTCAATGGGGCTGTAGTCATTAGGCAGTAAGGCTATGTAGATCTGAGTGTCATCAGCATAGCTGTGGTAGGAGATTTGGTTCTTTCTCATTATTTGGCTCAGAGGGAGCATATAAAGGTTGAACAGGAGAGGTGCCAGAATTGAGCCTTGTGGGACTCCACATGTCATGGGTGTCCACCTCGACCTATGGTCACCTATACTGACATAGTAACCTCTCCCTTCAAGGTACGATCCGAACCATTTGAGGACCGTCCCAGACAGCCCAACCCAGTATTCCACCCTATCCAGAAGTATGCTGTGATCGACAGTGTCGAATGCAGCACTGAGATCGAGCAATACCAGCACTGTTAGTTTGCCCAAATCTGTATTTAGGCGGATATCATTGATTATCTTTATAAGGGCGCTCTCTGTACTGTAATGTGCTCTGAAACCAGATTGAAAATGGTCTAAACACCCCTTCAAGTTTAAGAACCTGTTAACCTGGTTAAAAACAACTTTTTCAATGATTTTGCCAATGAAAGGGAGATTTGAGATTGGCCTGTAGTTGCTCAGTAGGGTGTTATCCAGGTTGCTCTTTTTCAAGAGGGGTTTAACTACTGCAGTTTTAAGTGAGTTTGGAAAAATCCCTGAGAGAAGTGAAGCATTCACCACTTTCAGAAGATCCATTTCTAGACAGTTAAATACAGTTTTAAAGAATGATGTGGGCAGCGTGTCAAGATCACAGGTTGATGTTCTCATAATTTGCACAATCTCTTCTAAGATTTTACCATCAATTTCCATGAAATCAGACATAATGTCTGATTTCTTAAGTTGTGATTGAACTTGTCTGACGTGGACACAACTTGGCTGATTGGATGAGCTGATTGCCTTTCTGATATTATTGATCTTATTGGTAAAGAAATGAGCAAACTCATTACATTTGCTTTCAGAGAGTAGTTCACTAGGAATCCTACTGGGGGGGTTTGTGAGTCTCTCTACCGTTGCAAAGAGGGTACGGGTGTGATCTATATTGCTGTTTATAAGGCTTGAAAAGAAAGTCTGCCTAGCAGTGTTTAGTTCCACATTAAAAGCATGGAGACTGTCTTTATAGATATTGTAATGGACTATTAGTTTCGTCTTCCTCCACATACGCTCAGCTTTTCTGCATTGTCTTTTCATCATCTTTACCGATGTTGACCTTGTCCAAGGTCCTTTCTGTCTGCCAGTTCTCTTCCTGACTTTAACAGGAGCAATGTCATCTATGACATTCTTAACTTTAGAGTTAAACAAATCAAGGAGAGAATCAACAGAGTCTGCAGATATGCTTGGTTTTAGTGATATGGCCTTCATAAACTGCTCACTAGTGTTCTCATTTATGCATCTCTTTCTGACAGGGACAGATCTGTCTTCAATGGCTGGAGTGATCAATACATCAAAGAAAATACAGAAATGATCAGATAGTGCCACATCCTTAACAACAGTTGATGAAATGTGTAAACCCTTAGTTATAAGTAGATCAAGAGTGTGTCCACGATTGTGTGTGGGTCCTTGAACATGCTGAGTCAGATCAAACGTGTTAAAAACAGTCATAAGTTCTTTTGTAGCATTGACTTCTGGATTATCAACGTGAATATTAAAATCCCCAGCAATAGTAAAACAGTCAAATTCAGAGGTTACTATTGATAACAGCTCTGTAAAATCATCAATAAAAGCTGGAGAATATTTTGGAGGTCTGTAGATAATGATCAGTAAAATGCGTGGAGCACCCTTTAGTGCCATACTCAGATATTCAAAGGACAAATAATCACCAAATGACACTTGTTTACACTCATAGTCATCTTTAAACAGGGCAGCGATGCCTCCACCTCTCCTATTAGCTCTGCAAACACTCAAATAATCAAAGTTTAAAGGAGCTGCTTCATTCAGGACTGCTGCGCTACAACTGTCATCGAGCCAAGTTTCATTTAAAAGCATAAAATCAAGGCAATTTGTGCTGATAAAATCATTGAGTAAAAGTGACTTATTGTTAAGTGATCGGATGTTTAAAAGTGCTAACTTAACAGTTTTAGCTGTTTTCCCTACAGTAGTCTCAGATCTACATTTAATCGACACCAGATTTGAATGATTTGCTACACGGCTTGAAGAGGCCTTTGGTTTTCTGTCTCGTAATAAAACACATATCTGCGTAAAGAAAGCTACAGGCACACAGGGTTTCTGCTTGTTCTGTAAACATCTGATAAAGATACTGTTATCTAAGCAGGCACCCGACATACATCACCGACAGCTGTTGTGTTCACCAGCTGAAGATGGGGCGCTGTTTGAGCCCTGGTGGTGTGATCGGAGGGTTCTTCCAGAGGGTGGTTGTGGAGCGCGCCGCTTTTTGGGTGATAACTGGGGGCTTGCGGCAAAGGAGTGTGAAAATTTAGTTCCAGCAAACACCAGTTCCTCCATCTTTTTAGAAAAGTCCAAGTGAGGCGAGCAAGGTGACAGTGAGAGCGTGTCTGGTGACGGGTGGCAGAGGTTGTGGGTCTGGAGATTCTGGAAATATATTTTCCTGGCTGTTTTCCTGAGGATCATTGTTGAACACTGAGATTTGCTGCTGTTCAGATGGATCACAGTCAGTCTGTGTTGGGCTCAGTGTGCAGGGCGCAGGCGGCAGTGTTTCTATCAACAGTGGTTGTTTTGGCTGCATGGCGTTATCACTGTCCTTGTGTAATGCATCAGCCCCAAGTCCACTCAGGAGCTGATTTAAAGTCCTGTGGTCATCCTGACATTTGCTAGGTGTGTGTGTGTCATTTGGGTTGAGTTCAGAAGCACACACAGCCGATGGATGATGAAGGGAGAAATAGATATTGTCCTTTAACACCTTTGAACCAAGTTTGTTTGGATGAAGGCCGTCTGATGTAAATAGCTGTCTTTGGTTCCAGAAGAGATTGAAGTTGTCAATGTAATTCAGTCCTTTCCTGTTGCATGTTTTCTGCAGCCATACATTTAGGCCAAGAAGTCGTAAAAACATATTTGTCCCTCTTGCAGGGAGTGGTCCACTGATGAACGGCTGAATTTTCAATCTTTCGACTGTTTCCAAGAGCTCACAGAAATCTTTCTTGAGCAGTTCTGACTGCTCTTTCCGAATATCACTCTTCCCCACATGGATGATAATCCGTTTTGCAGTCTTGTGCTTCTTCAGAATTTCTTTAAGTTCTTTGTTTACATCAGAAACTGTTGCATGAGGGAAGCAGTAAGTCATTGTAGCTCTGCTCCTGAAATTCCTGATTATTGAATCTCCTACCACTAGTGTTCTTATCTCAGGTGCGATCGGTGCAGAATGCCGCTGTCTGGTCGGCCTTGAGCCTCTGCTCCGTGAAGAATTAGCTGCTGAGTCATGCGATCTCTGTTTGACTGCATTTGGGGATTCTTCACCCATAATACTCAAAACTTCATATCTGTTCTGAAGTTGTATTTGAGTCCGAGCTGTGTTTGGGGTAGAGGACGCTAATGCAGCAGCGTATGATCTGACCCCGCGAGTACCCTTTGGTCTCGCACCTTGTTTATTCCATCGGTTATCAAGCTCATTTTCAACAGTTTCACTCTGTTTTTCTGGGCTTAAAACAGTAGCTGGAGTAGATGTACGGGACTCACCGGCTGTATGCTGTGACGGTCCACAGTTCTGGTCGAATCGCAAGTAACTTTGTTTCAAGAACAGCAATTTTTTGTAGAAGTCTGTGGCAGTGACTACAGCAGAAAGATCCTGAATTAATCCGATCCAGAGGCATTTTCACAGCCGTGTTTTCCCGTCTTAGGAATGTAAGCAGCTGGTAGCGGGAGGATTGTTTAGACGATAATTCCCCTCTTGTTGGTAAAGTTGTATTCCAGAAAGTTTGTAGATTCGAAGCTGTGATGTTTGAGCACTGTGCTGATAGGCTCAGGTTAAAATTAGAGTATAAAATATAAAAGCAAGAGCGCAGAGAGCGGAGGAGTAGCAAAAGACGTCCGAACAGTAGCAAAGCAGGAAGTCAATATATTAGTTTAGGGGGTGAGGTGTCTGAAATACAGGCTACTCCCTTGAAAAACGAGTGTTGGCAGATATGCTCACGCACACACTATGACTACTTCAATATTGATAAGCCGTGGTGGGCATTCTCTCATGCTGAATGATGTCGACCTATCGCAACAGACTGGGTCATCAGTCCAATCAGCGCAGTTTAGCATCGCGCTAAGGAGGAGTTTTGGAACAAATGAATCACTGAACGATTCATATAGGAGTCGCTGGGATAATTAGGTAAAAATAAATGCAGATTATAAGACAATGAAAGTGTTTTTTGACCATGCATGGATATTAGCCTGCTGTTGGAGACCCTCAAAACCAAAATATGACCCTTTTTAATGTATACTAGGGGCTCTTTAAATTACAAGACTTTTGCCTCGGCAAAGTCAGACTTTACTGCCCTAATTTAATAATTATAAATCAAGGCATCTCCCCGTGGTTGCGTGGGTTTCCTCCGGGTGCTAAGGTTTCCCCCACAGTCCAAAGATATGCAGTACAGGTGAATTGGGTAAGCTAAATTGTCCATGTGTATGAGTGTGAATGAGAATGTATGGATGTGTTTCCCAGAGATGGGTTGTGGCTGGAAGGGCATCTGCTGCGTAAAACAAATGCTGGATAAGTTGGCGGTTCAATCCGCTGTGGCGACCCCGGATTAATAAAGGGACTAAGCCGAAAAGAAAATGAATGAATGAATGAAATCAAGGCATGATCATATTTTATTTTGGTAAAATAAGCGTGATCTAGAGGCATTTGCCTTTTGTATTAGCCACTTCTGATCAACTAGAGCCCAAATGATCAACTTGAAGTCAAGTTATTATTTGTTGTTTCTTATACTTGGATAGGCGACAAGACTTTTGAAAGGTAGTGTACATAATTTATAGTTATGCATAATATATTAGTTATGTTGCTAAGAGTAGTTGCTAAGTGTATTCCACAGTGGAGACCATTGAGTGTAGTGGTCACAGTGGTTGCTAATTAGTGCACACCTGCTCAGTTTGTCCCTGATTAAGTTCCTCTCATATTCCAGCTCAGTTTCCTTCAATTTCTTGTTGAATATTGATCATGTGAAGTGGTTGTGCTACATTCTCTTGCAATCTCCTAGCATATTCTTTTAGAATTCAGCTAGTTTGTTTTCCATGTTTTTCATTATGCTTTATACGGCAGAGCATTATATTAGCACTGAAACTAACCATTTTGTAATTGTGAAATAAACATTTTTTGGCGATATACAGTTATGTCATTTAATATAATATACAGTAGTGCACTGAAAAATAGTTATTGATGCTTTATAAACACAAAATCATCTTTATGTCAGGGTTTCAGGTTGGGGAAAAGGAGCGAGGACTCAATTGCAATATAAAATGATAATTTATTAATAATAAAATAAAACAAACAGCAAAATAAATAACCCCGAGGGGGAAAACATTAATTAAAAAGGCAAAAACAAACTTTACTGGGCAGGCTGGGAAAAAAGGCAGGACTGGACAGGACAGGGCTCGACAGACCAAGACAAGATGATCGACATGAAACGACGATAGACGACGACGAACTGGCACAGGACAGCAGACATGAGGAGAATTTAAAGCAGACATGATTAACAGACAAACAGGTGAACATAATAGACTGATAATGGGTTAACAAGGAGGGTGGGGCTAGACAATAGACAGGAGAGTGCATGACAACACAAGCCACGCACTCACATAAAGACTAGAACACACAGCCAATGAGAGAACTCATTAACTGTGTGCTCACATGACAACCCAAGCACGCGGTGTGTGTGTAAACACACCTCAGACCTTGAAATTGAACTATAGAACTAAACACGTCATTCAGCATCTATTTAATAATGTTACAAAGGGTTAATCTGTATTAAATAGATTATAAACCTTCCCATTTCGTGAGTGAGAGCATATTCTGTGCTTCTGTATGGCTGTTGTGTTTCGTCTGGTGCAAACAGCCCAATTGATTATCACTGCGTATCTCGTCATGAAGCGTGTTGTTACAGTTTAATCTGCTCACCTAATGTTTACCTTCGTAATATTTATATTATTTGCTAATTAATAACCTCATGTGGAACTGAATCTGTCTCATTTCGCAGTCTGCTACTGTCCACAGGAGGTCGCATTTCGGTCACGGTCGCATGCTTTCAGAGCCTTTCTGAATGAATAAATGAAATACAATGTTTTCCACTAAGGCAACCCAGGGTGCTGAAATATAATTTCGAAACTGGCAGTGGGCGGGTTAAAAGAACATAAACAAAGAGAGCATTCCGGCATGAAAAAAACATTTTCAAAGTGGAAAATCTGACTTCAGTATTGTTTTTCAGATAAACAATATCTAAATATTTGCAAAAATATAATGGCATTTTTATGCTTTAGAAGAGTCAGAAACTTACATACAACACCTTTAACACACCTCCTTTTCAGACCAGCACACCCATGTGTACACAAAGTGGCACAAAAGGATTTGCAAATTAAACAACGTCGCACAAAATTACAACTGCGCTTGTCTGAAAATAGCAACAAATCATGCCAGACACGTCTTGCACCTTATTGCAGCGGGGCTATGATAGTGGTTCTCAACTGGTTTGGCCGTGGGACCCACATTTTTACATGGTCATCAAGCCGCGACCCAAATTTTTAGGAACTATATTTTAGTTTTAGGAATTATAATGAATTAGTTTGTATTTATTTGTTAACATACTCAAGTAGTGACAGATAAATCATAAGAAAATCACCAAGACTTACAAATAAACAATTTTTTTATTGATTTCATTGGACAAAATGTATCAAATTATACAAATATTACAAAATACCCGTATGAGCATTTCAAAAGAAAAGTCCAGTATAAGCAAAACAAGTTAAAAATTAATGTTTTACACACACTCCGCGACCCACTAAAAATGTTCCCGCGACCCACTTTTGGGTCGCGACCCACCAGTTGAGAAACACTGTGATAGGGGCCATAAAGGTTTGTGAACTATCCCTTCAGATGTTTTTACAGAAGCAATGAGTTTTCTTATATTACAACATTTTTAAACAACTTGTCATTTTTTGTGCGAAATAAAATTATGCATCAGCATTTGAAAATAAATAAAAACAGAAATGTTGATAACAAATAGTTTAATAATGCAATGGTGATAATGCAAGTAGTGAATAAAAAAAACCTCCCTGTGTTCCTTCAGCATTACATTTATTCATTTCCAGGCACTTGAAGTTCATTCGACATGCATGTTGGCGTCTGTCACGTTAGCCCTAAGTTTGCTGATGGCTGTTTTGAGGCTTACTGCCATGTCCTGTATCAGATTCATCTGACTCAGGCTCTTTTGCATAATTGAGCTTCTGTTTGAATAGATTTCAATATATTAAAATTGATTGGACACACAAGTGTTATAAACTAGAGCAAAAGTGTTTTATATTCAGCTGCAGGTTTTCCGTGCCGGTCTCTAAGGTGATTATCAATGCCATCCGATATTATTATGAGTTTTGTTTCAGTTTGGATGGTGTGGAAGAGACGTTTCAAAAGATAGCGGCAGATGCATAGATAACCGGATTGATCTCTGAGGGTAATTCAGGTGTGAAAACAAAAAAAAAGTTCGTAAAAATCCTGAGCGTCAGGAGTTAAAACTTCAGTAACTAATTCATCAGCTATGTAGCCTTGATATGAATCACGAAGACAGCTCTGAAAAACGCCCGTGTAAACTGTACTTCAGTGATGACATTAACCTATGCATAATTTACTCTGAACTTCGGGAATAGGAGTTTGGTGTTCCACAGTAGCGTTGTATAACAGACCAGCCGAAATGCATTTAATAGCTGCTCTTACAGCCTGAGTTTGTTGCTCTCGAGGGGAAGTTTGAGAAAACTGCACCCCGCTGCACCAATGGAAAGAGGCTGAATTTGGCGCTCCTTTGGGTTCTACATGAAACTGCTTCGCTAATGAAGTCTCGCCGACTATATCCCAGACTATCACTACGCTTTTGCATACTGTGGTAATGATGTCTCTGAAATGCTAAGCAATTGGTGTAAGGCTGCTATGAATGGATAAAGATCATTTGTGCTCTATGGCACAGACTCAGCTGGGGATGAGTATTTGTGTACTGCTATTTGGCTCAAAAAAGGTGGAAAACTTCACCAAGTGCTCAAATTAAAAATGCATTTCATTTAGTGCAACCAGCAATAGACATTAAGATGTTTTAGTGAAGTTAGAGTGGTTGGTGCTCAATGAAAACCTCAGGTAATATCTTTAGTGGTTAGAAAACATAATGATACACACGATCATAGACTGTAAAAATGATGGATGTAGTATTTGTGACGTCACCCATAGGTTTCTGAAGAGCACAAAAGAAGCTACAAGTGGGTGTAGCCATTTTGTTCACGCGTCATTGCTCCAATCAAGGGTAACCAAACACTACATCACTGTTGCAGACACTGTTGTAATACATTGAGCCACTAAACATTGTTCTTATGATGTTTTTCTACAGGAGGAAAACTCAAAATGCTTCAAATATAGTCTGTGTTAGTAAATGCAACGCTATTCATGAAATCCAGGCATAACACTGTATGACAATGTTTCAGACGACTGTTCTACAGCCTACAGCTAATCAATCTTTCATATTCTGGCGTGCAGGTCTAAAGAAAATTATAAATGATCCAAAATAAAACACATACATCTATAGATATGGTATATAAGTATATGGTAGTTCACTCACCTGGGAAATGGAGGCCATGTGAGTGGTTTGTGAGCACAATTAAGTGCACACAGCATGCCATATCATCTGATAATTCTATGAAAAATTTCCAAAAGGCAACTGACTGTGTAAAGCCACATATAACAAAACAAAAATACAACGTAATTGCAGAGTTTAGTGGCTAATCAGCCGAAATCAGCTGAGGTGGAGTGATGGTGACCAGCAAGACCTAGCTGTCACTCATGTGGCCACTCCCTTCATTATGCAGACTTAAAGGGTCATGAAACACCAAAACACATTTTTTGAGCTGTTGACAGTCACATATGTGTCCAACACTGCTATAAACACTATTAGGACACATATTTCACTCAAAAGTGAAAATTGGTTGTTTTTGCATTATTTCGAGCAAATTCGTTCTTCCGGTTTGAAGTGAATTTTTTAAGCTGCGTCACGCCGATGAGATCCATGCATGCATTTCAGCGTGGAAAGTGGACGTCTGTACCTGCCAGTGCATTGTGACGTCTCTGAGCCTGCGGCATTGATTTATGAGATAGACTTCGAAGACTTCATGATAGCTTCGAAGATTGTTTACCTGCTACAGTGTTCAGACGGCAGAGAGACACCACGTCATGTTGCCAAAACAAGTGGAAGAAGAAGAGGAATTGTTTGCAGACACTGGTCGCCAGTATTGTGTTTATAAACGTTCTCTATCAAAAGTTTTGCTTTCATTTCCCCTCTATGAGAGCGCAGCTGGACTCACGGGCGATTACAGTGCACGCGACAGAAATGCGTTTGTAAGGAACATTTTTTACCCGAGAGCTTTCCGCATCTGGAAATGGTGAAATCCCGATTTGCTGCTCGTCTTCTTTTCAAAAAACAGCCGTGGTCCAGTTGGTGTTGATTTTCCTGTCTCTACAGATGTGGTAAGTGAGAGAATGCTGCTCTCCGAGTGTAAACATATAAACACCCTAATCAAACGGTTACCGTAGTGTAGAATTTTCACGCATTTTGTGACAGGATAGTCTAAACACACACAGCTTTCTGACGCTGCTTACCGCGTCGAAGTTACAGAGAAATACACGCGGTCTAACACACTCTATTAAATCTGCACTCCTCCAGCAGTTACTCACATTTAATATCTTGTTTGCCACGAGGGACACTCAGGAAATCTTCCTGAGTAAAAGTGAAAGTGCCAAACTGCAGTTAAAGTCGACAAATTAATAATTTGGCAAATAATTGGATGACTGATGTCAATGTAAACAGTCACTGTCTTTCTCCCTCTGCATCTGTGTTTGTGTGTTGCCTGTTTGAAAATCAGCGTGTGCCCAAATAGAAACTTCCATTTTTATGCAAAACCTTCCCTCTTTCCCTCCCCTGACACTCCCACCTAAACAGAGCTGGACACACCCACTTTCCTGAGCTTTTCCAGACTGTAGGTGTGAAAACACTCTGCTGAGACGGGGGTTTCGTGGCCCTTTAATATAGCTTAATATGAACAAAACAGATGAGTTATAACAAATTCACCCCCCTCACAGTTGTCATGAAGGGTAATATTAGCTATACGAACCAAAATCGTTCTTTAGACCAAGCTGTAAACACTTTTTTTTCAACTGTAAAGTTGACCGTTTTAACATTGGGCTCATTAGAAACGTGCTCTATTATAGAGCCAGGACTAGAGGAATTTCGATGAATTGCAGTTTCAGTTACTTCCGTATTAGCGTCACGAGGGAGAGCGGGAGGTTGCCGCTTGCACACTATTCACTGCAGTTTTTATCAGAAAGTAATGTTAAAAGGCAGTGAAATAACAATTGATCTAATTCCCTTTAGTTCATATTGGGATCTTAAGCAGAGTATCAATTAATGAAGACTCATTTGATTTCCAAAATATTTAAGATTAAAACATTCTTGTCGAAATATATCCTGTCCTCCTTCGACGTTTCTTTTAAAATGTTGTCAAACTGCAATAAGTAATGCAGTATTATTATCTTTTGTGGCCACAGGAGCATATTCCGACAGTATTTGTAGATGCACACAGTAATTAAATATACAAGGTAGTTATTTCGCAGGTACAGACTGAGCATGCTGCTTTTGCTTTCCCGCGATGCTTGTGTAAAAGGCCTTGGGAGATCAATTAAATGTCCTCTTTATTTAGCACATACTGCAGAGAAGCAAAGGTTGATTAAAATGCAACATATCTCTATAGCTGCTCATACAGCATTCCTGTAGTTCATATCGTGCAAAGCAATGTCAGGGTCAAGGGTTTGATTCCCCAGGGAACTGCATATTATCATCGATGCGGGGTAAGAGGATTCAGATTAAATCGGATTTCAAGTACGTAAATGTAATCTAGAGGAATTTGGTGTTAGAAATGAGCATGAGTTGTGTGTTCTGTGGAGCAGTTTTGTCGTTGTAAACTAGTGAGGGGCTTCTTTTAAACACTGTTTATGAAGTATTCGATGCTTTATTTTGTTGACCATTCTGTTGACATGCTGATCATCTTCTTTTTTTAGTTCAGAACTCATATTTAACTTGTTTCAGGTAACCTAGGTTTTGTTAAAACATACTGTTTTAGGTTTACACTAATGTGCTTTCAGTTTAAAATACATACGTTACATTAGATTTTTTGTTTAGTAGTGCTTGTGGTAGTTCTTCATACCTTGCTTAAATAATCTAAGAGGATTTGGCAGCTCCTGGATCTTTTAATCTTGGTAACTGATCTCTGGCTAATTTGGTTCTTTAAACAAGTTCGCGAATCAGATTAAACTGTCTGGATGAATTGATATGAGATCTCTGCGTGTGTTGTGAAGGACTGTTCTATCGATCCCCGAAATCATGATCAGCAATGCACCGATTGGCTGATGGCACAGCAGCGTACTGACGTCATCTGATTGATATTCAATTATCCACATGAGCAAAGTTATGTAAAATTTGTAGTAAATAGTTTGTTAAACATTATACGCTATGACTATCCACTTTTGTTGTGGGCTGCAGGCTTTACACTTTCATGTTATTCAGCTTTACATTTAGAGCAGATTTTCTTTATTAAAATAGCCTAGGCCTATTCAAGTTTCTTAATCGTTGTAGGGAATAACTGGCAGCTTAAATTAATTTTGCATCAAAAAAGCATTTTGATATTGGGAAAAGTGTCTGCAACTTTTGCGAAGCATCAAATCCTCGTCATATTAGCTGTCAAAACGTGCATGACTGCATAAATTATTTTTCCTTAAAAAAAAAAAAAGTTAAACATTGTGAATACCATTCATTCATTCATTTTCTTTTTGGCTTAGTCCTTTTATTAATCTGGAAGCCACAGCTGAATGAACCGCCAACTTATCCAGCATATGTTTTTACACAGCGGATGCCCTTCCAGCTGCAAACATCCATGCACACTCATTTACACACATACACTACGGACAATTTAGCCTACCCAATTCACCTGTACCACGTCTTTGGACTTGTGGGGGAAACCGGAGCACCCGGAGTAGGGCTGTGCTAAATGGACAAAATAATCACATTGCGATTTTTTATTTTTTTATTTTTTTTGAATGAATATTGAGATTGCGATTATATTTGCGATTTTGGCAACAGTTTTTGCTTTTTCAAACGTGCTTCATACACACATTCTAAATGTAATCAGTGCACAAGAAGTCTCACAATGAATTAACATAGTATTAAGTTTAATAAATAAAACTGTAGTGAAATTGTCTTAAAAACAGACAACATCAAATAAATAAAGATTAACTTACCTCAACTCTAGTCATAACAATAAATAAAAACTAACGTGAATCAAAACCACCTATTCGGTTCTCCCGCTCAACTTCGTCGTGCACAGAGTGAGTTCTTTCTACCGCTCAGTTTAGCTGTAATTGCCCAGTGTGCTGCGTCAGCTCTGATTGGTTAACATATCAGAATCATGCGCACAAGAACGTGAAAAAAAATCTAAATAAATTAATAGATAAAATTGCAGCCTTTGCCATTTAGAAATTGCATATGCTTAAATGCTTAAAAAAAACATGCAACCACGGGGAGAACATGCAAACTCCACACAGGAATGCCAGCTGACCCAGCCGGGGCTCGAACCAGCGACCTTCTTGCTGTGAGGTGAATGTGCTACCCACTACACCACCGTGGCGCTATTGTGAATATGTCTATTATAGTACACAATTTTTACTAAAGCTGGTATCTTATAATAGTATGCGTTTGTATCTTAAAAGTCCATACAGTATTAATAAATGTTCTTTTTGAATCCCTTAAAGAGAACCACCCCGTGACTGTTTTTGTACTTTGATTTCAGTACAGATTGCAGAAGTTTTATTTATGTATTTTTTAAACTATATAGTTTTTTTCTATTTTCCCAACTGTATACAACTTCTACTGTAATAAAATATCAGAATTCGGTACATACTTTCAGTATGACCTTAAGTAAGACCCGATCTAATGCTGTTTATACGAAATAAGGCTGCCCTCGAGCAGGTTTGAGCTACCAGAACAGTTGCTATGACAACAACTCTCGGATGAGTTTTGAAGAAGGAAATAATCCTGGATTTCGTCCAATCGTCAATAATCAAATCCAGCTAATTGAGTAGCCCACGTATGAAAAACAGACCCCTGGTGTTCAGTTAGATGAACTGAAAAGCAAACATCTGAAAACAGAGGCGTGACTAAACACATTCACAATCTGAAAGATCTGGACATATCAATAAATGAAACGCAATATTCCAGAAGACCAGTCAGAGAGCAAATATGGACAGACATGCCACTGTTTTCAGTCCCTCTATACTGAAAATAAACACTATTATTTCCCAAATGTGGTCTTTAGCATATTCAAAACACTTTGTATTCATGGATCGAAGGTACTTGGAGTAGTGTGGATGCCAGTCGTGACAAACCGTAAAAATGTAAAAAATGAAAACAAACTAGTAAACAATGCCTTATAGGGTGTATTGACCTTATTCATCATATAAAAGTACGCGCATCAATTGGAACCTTACTGGACTTCTATACTTATTGGTTTTTGACCATAAAAACAGCTCATTATTCTGCTTGGTGCAAACTGGTATTTTGTAATTATTACTGTTATTATTATTCTTTTTTTTATGTATAGTCATAAACAGTTTGTAGAGCAAGTAGATTGACTGTTTTCTGCTGTTGTTGATTTTTAGTCATTTCACTCATAGGCAACTGAATCGCAAGTTCTAAAACAATTGGAGAAACAAGCGCACTTCTGCATTGCAGATTAAGGTCAATGGACGGAGATCATTTTTCTGAAACGCTACATTGGCACCTTCCGATCAAAATTTTCAAGATCAAGATTTTGATGATCAGCACTGGAGGCCAGTAACTCTTGTGTTACACATTGTTTGATAGAGAACAAATACTGTATGTAACCCTAGTGAAATAGAGTTAAATAATTATTTATAATATTAATTAAAGCAGTATAATCTAATTATTTATATATCTATAAGTCTTTAGTAATATAATAAACAAAATAAAATTATATATACAATTGTAGTTTAAGAGAAAAAAAACAGCCAATCGTAGGAGCGAGCTGTTAGCTCCGCCCCTTTCAGCTTGTCGGCAGAAAGACGCAGAGCAGAGACGAGACCAGTTAGCAGAGAGAAAGAGAGGAGTAAATTTGCACAAAAGGAATAAGATACGGTATGTTTCGATTCCTAAACTGTTTAAAAGTGTTGTAAGCTGTACCAAATCATATTGTACCTGCAAAATAGTTGTTATTAAGCGTGACAGTGTGTTAAAGAGTGTGTTTAAGTCAGACCGCATGTTGCATTGCATTTACAGTGCGCGACGCCATTTTGAAATCGCGTGTGTAAGAAGGATATAGAGAGATAAAGACATCGTGATTTTGACAGGTATTTCATCATAATATCTCATGTTATGGTATTCATGTGTGTGTATGTGTTTTATTTGTTTCATGTGTTGTATATTTTATATATTCTGGTCTGTGATCAGGCCAGGTTTTATTTCCTGAGGAGAATTTCCCGGTTTCCCTGGATTTCTTGTATTGATGGCGAGCCTCCCACGTCGACCTGGAGAGTCGTGAAGTACAGACATTTTCAGTTTATCTTCATTTCACCGGATAAAGTAAGACATTAACAACGAGTTATTTCCTTTAATGGACTGAGACTGAGAACACAGCTGTGAGTAAGAACTGATTTACTTGGAAGGAAAAAGACTGAGTTTGAACTGATTTCACTGATTTCAGTGTGAACAACACTACTGATTTATTTGTTTTATTCTACGTTTTCTTTTGTTTTCAATTGAATTCATTTATTGTGACTTTGTTTTTGATTGATGACAATTGTAAAGTGGGTGCACCCTGGGGATTATGTATAAATAGTTGTTGCGTTTGTAATGTAATTATTGGTTGCTAAGGAAACTAAAAGAAAGAAAAAAAACATACAATCCAAAGTAAAAATATTCTTTATATTTTAAACCTACCTTTTGTGTCTGGTTATTGCTCAGTTTCACTCCCACCTCCTTTTACTTACCGTGTAGTCTTCTGATTATATTGTCTGGTCCAATATTAAATAAATTCAGTACACCTGTTACATGTATGTCCATAGATTTCTTTAGCAACATTAGCCCTGCTTATGACTACCAAAAATAGCCTGTTTACATAATGCTACTTTTTGAAATCCTTTTACTGGCAAATTCTGCATGATTTGGCCCGCAATGTTAAAAAAAAACATGCCATATTGTTTACATATTTTAGCCTTGCAAACAAAATGGAAACCTGTTTGTGCGAGTGCTTCCTTAAATAGTGCTGGGTGAAACATGGTTCTAATTGGTTTCAATTAGCATTTTTGCAATTCTTTTTAAAAAATAGATTTATTAAAGTAAATGAAGGTGAAATATTCATTAAAATGCACCCTGTTTGCAAATGTATGCTGCCAAAATGACCACATAAACAAAAATTGAAAAGACCAAATGTCCTGAAGATAGTTGATCGACGACTAATTCATGCATCATACCACTATGTGCTGTATTGAGTGTATGCTTCACTAAAAAGATAGGTCTTTAATCTAGTTTTGAACTGTGAGAGTGAGTCTGAGCCTCGGACATTATCAGGAAGGTTATTCCAGAGTTTAGGAGCCATAAATGAGAAGGCTCGACCCCCTTTACTTGACTTAGCTATTCTGGGTACTACCAGAAGCCCTGAGTTTTGAGATCTTTAAGAGCGGGTTGGATTGTAGCAAGACAGAAGGTTGGTTAGATAAACAGGAGCTAGATTATTTAATGCTTTATATGTAAGAAGTAATATTTTAAACTCAATACGAAACTTAACAGGCAGCCAGTGTAATGAGGATAAAATTGGGGTGATATGATCATATTTTCTAGACCTGGTAAGAACTCTGGCGGCTGCATTTTGTACTAGCTGAAGTTTGTAAATGACTCACACACATCCCATGATTTGTGTAGTGAACTGAAATTTGAAAAAAAAAAAAAAAAAAGACCCACCAGAAGTAGCTCTTTCTTTAATTGTTGAAAGATAAAATGATAGTCTAACCTTGTTTCACTGGCTGAGCCGCTACAGTTGGTTGATATGTACAAGCAGAGCAATGTTTTCATAGGCACAATGTTTTGCAAACTCTGTACTTTAGGTCGAGATATGACGAATAGGAATATGTATATGATACATTTTAAAACATCTAGTATTATACATTAAAACTTTTTTCCAATTCATTTGTACGTCATAACGAATCTGTGCTTCTGAGTGATGCTTCAATCTCTAACTGTTTCTGTTTTCTCTTTCTGTCAGTTTTTCTCTCTCTCTTTTCTTCATTTTCTCTCCGAGTCCTCTGTGAATTGTGGCTGGATCTGGCATCTCTCTCCCAGTGGACCCGTCACCCGTGTGCCTGCCTGTCCGCGGTGTGAAAGTCAGCATGAAATGCAAATTACAACTGTCTTTTCCTCTCCATTTTGAGGTACATCCAAGTAAAACGGCTTTTTCAAGGAGGAAATGTGGGGTGAGACTACTGGGTGTATTAGGAGTTGATCGGATGCTTTGATTGTTGTAATTTGCTAATCACTGCAGTCTTTTGAGAGATCATTGATGCAAATGTCATCAGAGGAGAGAAGTTGTGAAAGAGGGAGAGGAAGTTGTTGATTATGATTAAAGATTACGCAAGCAAATTACATATTATAATCACGTATAAAGACAAAATCGCTTATAAACACTGCAGTATTCCATAAAAAATGTTGTGCACAGATCATTATTTTATAATAAACATTGCAGCATTCCGTTAAAAATGATGTAGGCAGTTGCTGCAGATTGCTGAACATCCCAAAGGTGCTCTATTGGATTGAGAACTGGTGACTGTGGAGGCCATTTGAGTACAGTGAACTCATTGGCATGTTTAAGAAACCAGTCTGAGATTATTCCCGCTTTATGACATGACGTGTTATCCTGCTGGATGTAGCCATAAAGCTGTGGTCATAAAGGGATATCATAAGCAGCAATACTCAGGTAGGCTGTGGTGTTGACACAATGCTCAATTGTTACTAATGGGTCCAAAGTGTGCCAAGAGTATATCCCCACACCATTACACCACTACCACCACCAGCCTGAACCATTGATACAAGGCAGGATGGATCCATGCTTTCATGTTGTTGACGCCAAATTCTGACCCTACCATCCGAATGTCACAGCAGAAATCAAGACTCATCAGAGCAGGCAACGTTTTTCCAATCTTCTATTGTCCAATTTTGGTGAGCCTGTGCAAATTGTAGCCTCAGTTTCCTGTTCTTGGCTAACAGGAGAGGCACCCAGTGTGGTCTTCTGCTGCTGTAGCCCATCTGCCTCAAGGTTCGATGTGTTGTGCATTCAGAGATGCTCTTCTCCATACCTTGATTGTAACGACTAGTAATTTGAGTTACGGTTGCCTTTCTATCAGTTCGAACCAGTCTGGTCATTCTCCTCAGACCTCTGGCATCAAGGCATTTGCATCCAGAGAACTGCCGCTCACTAGATTTTTTTTCTCTTTCGGAATATTCTCTTTAAACCCTAGAGATAGATGGGTACCAACAACACCTATGATGAAAATCATTTTTTGGAAGCTGTTTGGACAGAACTGTGTGTAGGTATAGTGTGTCCACAGTCATATTGTCGCATATTGTAATTTCCTGATGTTAACATAGGATCTAAATCCAGCCTATATTGAGGCCTAACACAACATGACGTAGGAGCGCAGTTTCCCCGCCCACCGCATTGATTGACCGCCCTGTATTAACATGTGTCCGTAGTAAAGCGTTTAATTATATCCACAAGAAAGGACGTGTGCAAAGCATTCATTCTTTCATTCATTTTCTTGTCAACTTAGTCCTTTTATTAATCCGGGATCGCCACAGCAGAATGAACCGCCAACTTATCCAGCATTTGTTTTACTCAGCGGATGCCCTTCCAGCCGCAACACATCTCCGGGAAACATCCATACATTCTCATTCACACACATACACTACGGACAATTTAGCTTACCCAATTCACCTGTACCGCACATCTTTGGACTTGTGGGGGAAACCGGAGCACCCGGAGGAAACCCACACAACCACGGGGAAACATGCAAACTCCACACAGAAATGCCAACTGACCCAGCCGAGGCTTGAACCAGCGACCTTCTTGCTGTGAAACGAATGTGCTACTCACTACGCCACCGTGGCGCGTGCGCAAAGCAACGAGGATTAAAAGATCTGTTCGGCTCGCTGTGATCATCAGTGTTACGCATTTGTGTTATTTGTGTTCTATTTGTGCTTTGTGTTCTTTCTTTCTTTCTCTCTCTTGCTCTGTTCTCCCGTATCTGCTTTCAGATTCTCCGGTTCCTGCTAATGGTCATTTCATCCGTCAATCATTTCATCCCCGGTTACGTCACTATGACATCACGTCCAATAAGCAAAGACCTCCAGATATAAAAGCGCGCGCCAGACCCTGCCCAGCCCTTCTTGTCTCCTTGTTATTCTCTTGTGTTTGTATTGTGTTACGTTGCGTTATAGAATGGAAAACCCTGTCTGACTGTGTGTTTCGTTGTTGCCTGTTTATGTGTGCACGTTATCCGTCCGTCATTCACATTCCTCTCATTCTCGTTCACTGTTTACGAGGCTTGGACGAAGCGGACAGGTAAGAAGGTCACGTGACATACATTTTGCAACACGCAGGTCTACTCTTGTATAGTACATTAGGTTAGGGGCGAGCGCCACCCCTTGTACTTTTTCGATAGACAGAGTAGTTAGTTAGGACTCGGAAGATTCTTCGCGTTTAATTTGTTTAATACATTTAGTTAGTTAGATTCTTCTGGGAAGTTAGATATTGTTGGGTTTTGTTCTTTTCATTTCTTTAGCGCCGCTCACGTACGTCCCTTCTGCCAGCTCTCTTGTTTTTCCCGTCTTTTGTGTTGTGTATATATTGTAAATAGTATATTTTTGCCTTATCTTCTTTTTCTATAATTTTGATTCATTCGTTGTTTTTGTTCACTTGGGTATTGTAAATAAAATCACTAATTTTGGTATTACTTTGGTTGTCTTTTGCACTTCATTCACGGTTGATATAAATTCATTTTAATTATCCAAATGTCAAACCCCACTTTCCTCTAGACAACATCAAGGGGTTTGTAACAATCTGTCAATATCAAATGTGATCAAGAATGAGATTTACAAGTTTAAAACATTTTTAAAACAGTGCATGTTTGTAATGAATTACAGCGATTTTACCGTCTTCACTTATCGCCACCAGAGGTGGGAAGAGTACCCAGAATCTATACTCAAGTAAAAGTACAATTACTTGCAGAAATTTTTAAAAGTACCCATTTTAAAAGTTACTCGAGTAGGAGTAAAAAAAGTAGCTGATGAAAAAATTACTCAAGTAAATAGTTACTAGTTACTTTTCATCATATATATATATGTATATATATATATATATATAAATATAGCTGAAGCCAGAATTATTAGCCCCCCTTTAACAGAAATTTTCAAAGTATGTCTCATAATGTTTTTTCTTCTGGAGAAAGTCTTATTTGTTTTATTTCGG